>VUQI01028404.1:37109-76870 GCA_015106735.1 Paratilapia polleni
GAAAAATGTATATAAAAAAAAAAAAAAAAAAAGGGTAAAGAAATTGAAAAAAAAAAAAAAAAAAGCAAATTTTAGCTTCTGTCTGTTATTTATTACACTCATTTGCTTGGAGCAAGTAGCAAACTGATGAACTGGTTATCGTGCCCTGGTGGAAGTGGTGGTACTAATTCAAACATCCTACAAGTGAGTTTCTAAGAAATACTAAGACCAAATTACATAGGCCAAATTAAGTCAGTAATATAGCCTCAGAGCTCAAGTGTGAATAAAAGTCTAAGTGATCAGTCAAGAAAAGAAACACAAATTCTGCAAATTCAAATCATAAGAAGAAGAATAACAAGTAGCAGATTTAAGTGAGGACTTCTTGGCTGTTTTTAACAATGTTTTAAGTACAGGACTGTCACCTACAAATCAGTAGTTTCCACTCAGACACAAGACATTTGCACTAATACAGCACATTATCCACAGTGATCTTTGCATTTCACTTTCTGGTTTAATATTCAAAATTAGCTCCTCAGTACAAAAGTTAAAGGGGACCTGCTTTTCCTTACTTTCTGTCATATAAATAACTGTTGCAGTGGTGGATGTTCATATTAGACATGGCCAAGGTGTCAAATAATGACATGAGTGTATGTACAAGTAATCCCTGTGAGCCCCCCCCCCCAAAAAAAACAGGCTTCAGACTGCCCATAAACACTAGGTTTTAGACAGTTTTTCTACTCTTTTATGATGCACTGAGAATGGACATCCTTAATATGACCATCTCAAGCACACAGCTCTGGCTGCAAGCCCCACCCATGTGTTGTTCAAACCTTCTGCTTACAAGTGGCAGCCAATCTGAAAAAAGGTTGGCTAAAAACTTAAAGATATGCAATCAATTCTATGAAAATGGGTTGGACAAATGAAAAGCACCTAACTGCATCAACACAGACTAACCAGTAGCCATGTTAAATCAAAAAGAAGGATTTGCAAGAGTTTGATCTCACACTGATAAAGCTCATTTTTCATGAGCATGTGATTACACCAGAATAATCAACATTTTAAAAACAATCATAGTTTTTAATATAAAAATAAATGTTCTTGCCACTTACTGATCTCTTTATGATGTTTTTTTTTTTTTGCAAACATTTGTTGTGGTTTTGTTCTTATGTAAGTGTTTAAAAAGGTTTATAAGAAACTTCCCCTTGCTTATAAACTCTGAGTTCTTCCTGGTTGAGGCAGTGGGATCTGAAACATCTTCACCCTCTGACCTTTCTTTGATACAACTGGTCCAATACTGACCACACAGTATGCAGTAGAACTGCTGTAGTAAAATACTGTTTGGCAGACTTACTTATTTCAGGTAGACAAGGTTGTTTGTTGCATTCCTCTCGACTCTCTGGCATTAAGTTGGGATCACAGCGGTCGCTTGGGACAATATTGTCAGCAAGACAACACACCTCACGCACACGGAAGCCAGTGTTGCAGGACCGTGAACACTGAGGTCACAGGAAGAAAGAGCAGAAGCAGAGATGACGGGCAACCCATAAACTAATCTGGGGCCTGAATATACAAATGAGGACACCACTCACAAATCAATTAATATTTTTAAACATATGCTGACAAATGCATAGTGGTATCTGATCAAATCAGTTTTATTTTTTGAGACACTGAAAAATCCACCTTAACAGTCTGCTGTTGCCTTATTACAATAAGAGTAAAGCCATTTTCTGGTGCTCAGTGCAATTAAAAAATACTTTAAAAAACTAAAAAAAAAAATCTTGTTCTCTAAAGAAACCTTGTCCTTGGGATAACTGGCAGATCTTGCACATCTTTAACTTTTAACTGAGAAAGAACTCCAAATAAAAACATAGTTTGGTCTGTGACTTACAGATATTAAAGGGGACATTGTTTTTTAAAATATATTCTCCTTACAGTTCAATACAAGAGTACAAAATTATTCGCCATCACTATATTGGTGTGTATGTAAAAAAATGTCACATGTTGAGATGTTGATATCTCATCAACCACAATTTGATTTTTTTTTTTTTTGCCTGTATTTTGGTTAAACTGATTCAGACCTTGGGGGCACTTACCGCACTCCACTCTGTAACATACCACTGGACACCACATGGCTTCAGTCTGCAGGGCTGAGCTGTGATTGGCTTAGAAAGACTTGAACATTTTAAATTGTCCACAACTTCCATTTGACCGTTGTTGTTGAAAATGCAAGCCACACTCCGGGTCTGTGTGCCATTCCCGCACTCTGCAGAACACTTAAATTTCCCGCACATGTTAAGTGAGGCTTCAAATGGATGTTGTTTTAATAGTTTGCATTAGCGTGAGTGTGTGTGAGAGAAAGAGAGAATTACCTGACCCCAAGGCCCTGTATACCATTCCAGCCGATTCTGGCATGGGCCTGAATCACAGGATGTCACTTCTGGTGGGCGTTCCCCTTCACAGGTATCCAGAGGGAGATTTGTCACATGATCCATCAGGCATACTACAGACCTGGTTCGATTGCCTTTACCACACTCTGCAGAGCACTAAGGAGTATCACACACACATTTACTTTTATTTGGTGCAACTTTAAGGTTTTGACATTACTTCACTGTAATCCCCACTATATCTAACACATCTAACACACACACACACACACACACCAACAGTTTCAGTGTTACCCGCTGGCTCCAGAGAGAGGTGAACCAGCTGCGTGCACAAAGTCCCATGTCACAGTTTTGTATAGTGTCTGGCTTTAGGTTCATGTTACACTCCTGATCATCGTCCACATCACCCTGGTTGCTCACACACACCACTTCCCTGCTGCGCTGGCCGACTCCACATGGCACTGAACACTGGAGGAGAAGATGAGAGACAAGAAACAGGTGCTGTGAAGAGAGATCTATTTTTGTGTTTTATGAGAATTATTGAGTTCCTTTTATTCAGTGACATCCAGCTATTTTTGCTGCAACTATGTAAAATGTGTGTTATGCATGTTTGTCTTCCTATATGCCTATTCATGGCTGTATTACTGAAATGCATGGCATAAGGTACACATTACTCACAAAGTCATTAGTTATACTGGGCTGGAAATGTTATGCTTTAGGGCTGTCTTTCAGCCAATGCACAGATTGGACTACAATGCAAATGTCTTGCAGTCAGTCAAGTGATAATTGGCTGACTTCTGCATCTGGAAACTAATACAAATCACAGATCAGAATCCACCATAAACTACTTCTATAAACACAAGCTGAAGCTTTTCCATCAAGGTCCACTGACCAGAACATCAACGAAAATCTGTGAGTAGATTGTAAACATGCTGTGTGTGTGTAACAGCCTGAAAGTATCTCAGAACTTGAAGTGATATGCAAGGAAAAGTAGCTTAAAATCCTTAAATAAAGAACAGAAAGGCTCTTAACTGGCTATAAAATCATCTGGAAGTTACTGATATGACTTTATGCCCACACCTTTGTGTATGCAGCATTTACTGTAATGTTTGAAGCCTGTTAATGTATTGTTAATTGGAAGAGTGCCCTGGGTTGTCTGGAATAGTCAAAGATCTGAAGACTTCAAAATTACAGTTATAATACTACAGCTATTCACTAGTATTCATGAAGCGTGTGTTTTCTCACAGGGCTCCACTCTGATCGTATCTCCCACTGACTGCAAATCTTCAGCTGGCATGTAGACTTGGTCACTGGCATATCAGACGAACTGCACAGCTCTGGTGAGACAATAACCAAAGTTTCTGTCCCATTGGCGTGAACGTGGGTGACTTGGCGGCAGATGACCTGGCGATGCTGGGTCCCAGGCCCGCACCTCCTGCTGCACTCTGACCACTCCCCTACATCCCAGCTGTCAGCCAAGAGGATAGAGAAGCGATGCGCTTTAATGTTGATATATAAGTTTAGTAAAGACCTTCACCAAACTGTCTATGTCCTGGCTCTCTATGTCCTGGCTCTCTATCTTCATTTTGACCACAGCTACTAAAAGTGTAGCCACTTCACCCTGGCCTTAAAGGTCATTATATAGCCTCTAGTTTCTCCAGAAAAAAGCAGATCATAGAAAAGGCTAGCAATATAGGCCAATTTGTGTTGCACAAGTTCAGAAGCCCTCACTTCTATTACTACTGATGTCTTGGTTTTGTAACCCCCTGTTTCTGCTGCATTCCCAGTAAAAACATAAAACATATATCTCACGACGACAGCTATCATGGATCACTGACACTGTGGGCAAAATATCTGACAGACCCACAACCAAACATACAGTCAATGTCCTAACGCCCGCTATATCTTGGCAGCGGTAAAGTAGAGTGGTATTTACCACAAGACATGAAAAATAAAGCCACAGCAAAGTGATTTAATGTGACTGACTGTGATTGACTTATGGCTGGAATGTGTGCGAGTGATCAGGGTTCACCCTGAAAGTCACAGCACCATGTGGAAGTAATACAATGTAAATCATGTAATGTATGTGCGTCTCATTCTGTGTCTTTATCACATCTAATAGAACAGGACATCAGGTGTCTGTGGGTGTTGCTCACTATGCAGGACAGGACTGGGTGTTGCAGTCTTCTTCCCAGTTTGTTGTTTTAATGGCAGGGTTACACAACTCAGCAGGAACTGTCGTCTGGGAATCCTTCTCAACACACTCCCAGACCACCTGACGTTTGCCTGGCAGAGGCGTAGACAAACACCCCGAAAAAAAAAGATTAAATAAGACTGAAATATATGTGTGCATATACAGAATAATGTAGAAGCTCCATGTATTCTAGTTAGTAATTATAATTTCTATTATATTTGTGTTTGCCATCTTTGATTCTGTAACATGTTATTATTATATGCTTTTCTTTTCAGTGGTGTAGAACATGCTATTCCCAAAAGCCACAGGCATACATGCTGTTAGGGCTGTCAGATTAAAATTTGGGATGAATGAAATAACTGTGTCGTTCTGTTCTTTGAATCATGTGTTTTCTCACCAGTGCCACAGGTCGTGCTGCATTCTGTGTGCCCAGTTTTCACCCAGGTGTAGGTGGCTTCAGAGTTCATACTGGGGTCAGAAGTAACCTGGTTGGGATGCAGCGCCTCCTTCATGATGCTTTGTTTGCTGTTACCGTCATTGTCTGGGTAGGATAGATCTACTGTCTCAACTACAAGAAAGTAAGAGTTTGAGAAGTTACATGTGCAAGAGAAGACGTGGGCTTAAAATATAATATAACTTAAAATGTAATAAATACAATAACAGGGCTGCCACACAGGTGATTTTATTTAATATGGCTAATAAGATTTGTTTTGAGCACTGTGTGAGTCTGTAAGGTTATTATTGTGAACTACAAATAAACTAAAAACTAAAACAAGGTGCAAAAAAACATTTTAGTTAACTGAAATAAAAATAAAAACTGGACTCTTGAAAAAGACAAAAACTGACTGAAACCATATTGAGTACATGCAAAACTAACTAAAATCAAATGAAAAAATTATGCAGAAAATCTTCTTAATTTTAGTCTTTGTTTTGTTAAGTTTGTCAACCCGACATCAGGAGGCTTTACTGCATGCAGTTAGGTCCATAAATATTCAAACAATTAGACAATCTTTGTAATCTTGCCCCTGTACACCACCACAGTGGATTTGAAATCAAACAATCAAGATGTGAATAAAGTGCAGACTTTCAGCTTTAATTCAAGGGGTTTAACAAAATATTGCATGAACTGTTTAGGAATTCCAGTTATTTTTATACACAGTCCCCCATTTTCAGAGGCTCAAAGGTAATTGCACAATTGACTGACAAGCAGTTTCATGGCCAGGTGATGTCTGTTCCTTTGTTATTCCATGACAAATTAAGAAGATAACCGATCTGGAGTTGATTTGAAATGTTGAACTTGCATTTGGTTGCTATTCACTGCAACTCTCGATATGAGGGCCAAAGAGATGCCGATGCCAGGGAAGAACACCATGGTTAGGCTGAAAAACCAAAATAAACTGATCAAATAGACAAACTTTAGAGAAAAAACTTTACGAGTGGCCAAATCAAAAAGCTGGTACATTCTTAAAAAGAAGGAATGCACTGACCAGCAACACCAAAAGGTCTGAAAGACCACAGAAGACCACTACAGTGAAGGGCAGAATTCTTAATTGGTTAAGAAAAACCCCTTCACAAAATCTAGCCAAGGTAAGAACACTCTTGAGGAGGTAGGGGTATTGTTGTCAGAGTCAGTTAGTTGTGTTCTGCTCACCTTGCTTTTGAAAGAAATTTGTTACCAGCTGACTTCCCTCAGTTTGCTTTCTTTCTCTCTCCTTTGTTTTTTTTCTTTGATAGCCCAATTTTGCCTTCTTGGAGAAAGACATGACTTATGGTATGCATTAGCAGTCACCTGTATAGAATAGATTAGGGATGGACTAAGCCATTTAGTGTCAGGGGGTGAAAGTGGCATCAGAGAGCCTTCAATATTTTTTGGATTCAATGTTCAGTCACCCATCCGTTTTATTCGGGTAATTTGGTTTTTACAATAATTGTTTAGAAATGTGAAACAGCTCAAGGTACAGACCAAAGAACAAATTTAAACTATTGCATTTTTTGGAAAAAATATTTTGTTACATTTAATTGACAGTGACATTTAAATGTTGCAATTTCATGATACCCAGTGGTACATGCATTATTTTATTTTCTGTGTAGAACGGTTTACTGCAAATGTAGTTATTGAACATAGCTCACAGAATTAGTCCTTTGGGTGGGACAAAGTTTATGAGATCTCTTAAAATTGTGCAATTACTTGCCATTGCCCACAGACACAAATCAAGCTGTTTCTTTAATGAAGGTTAAATATTAGGTAATGAAATAAAATCTGACCCAAGTGACAGCTTATGTTGTCTGTGTGTGTGATAAAAGACTCTTTGCCAGAACAAACTTTGGCTTTGTGCCTGAGTCAAACTGTTACTGAAATCCTAATCAAATTTTTGTCGTGGACAGTTGTGCTGAAAATGATAGAAAATGGTGTCACCCTGCAGTGAGATCTTAACCAAACACGCAAAAAAAGCCTAATGGGCACATATTGTACGTTATACTACCTGAGGGTAAGCCACAGTGCTTATAATGAGACACTGACACTGTGGCTATATAGGGTAACTCAAATGCATTTTGTGTGTTTATGCATGTTAGTGAGTGTCCTCACCCAGGGGCAGAACAGCAGAAGGTGTACTTGGCTCAGGAGGTAGGTGTGGGTTCAAAGGCAGACTGTATTCATATTGTACACTAGGACCTGGTTGTTGGTAAATCAGCTGTGAAAAAGATAAAAGAAAGAAAGATGAATGGTATCTGGTGAGTAGCATTTTTAGACTATAGGTCTTTGTAAATCTAAATAGGACTCATATGAAGGTATATTTATTTGCTCTTTTTAATTTTGATCATTAGTCATTTGGAGGGACTACAACTGCAGTTTTAAGACATTGTGTCTCATAATGATACTTAAATGATTTTGAATTTTGATGGGCATCTTTGTCAGATGTGTGCTTCATTTTGCATCTCACATAAATGTGCAGGTCCTCAGTCAGTGGCCCTGGTGCAGTGATGGACTCTCCATTCCGTGAGCGGATCTCGTTGGGTCGTCGATATGTCAAATGTGTTCCCAGAGCAGTGTAGATGCCAGGTCTATCAATCACCCAGTTTCCATTGATGATGGAGACACCACGTTGGCTCTGCAGAGCTGGAAAATCCCAGTATTTGTTTATCACATTGTTGCTTGTCATTCTGGAAACACGTCTGCTGTTAGATATGGTTGGGTGTTCGCATATGTACCCAGATAATTTTGGCTCTTTTTGGTCTCCCGGATGCTGATGTTGCATGCTCCTGCAGGAATCTCTGCAATCTTATGGTAGCCAACGCGAAGGAAAGTCAGAGAAAAATTCCCCTTCACCACCTCCAACCGCTGCCAACACACACATTGGCACATTTTGATGCACACAAAGCCACAACACTGCATGTACTCACTTTTGTACATTTCAGACACTTTCTGCTTACTCTCTTTACTGTCCTTTCGGCATCACCGGTATTATTTTCAACAGTATAATCATAGATTCCGCTGGATCACATTGCTGTTCTTTTTCTTTCATTTTGACTTGTGAATCCTGCTCTCCAACTTGCTCTCCCTCCCTCTTGCTGGAAATCCCATAGCTTACTCAGTCCAGCACTTGGTTTGAGTTGGGGAACCTTTCTGGTCTTCCTCTCCGTTCCTCCTCAGTGCAGATCTCCATTTTGCAAATGAGTTTTGCTCATCTGTTCTGTTCATGGCATCTTTCTTTCAATGCGACTCTCTGATTCCTCTCTTTTTAAGTTTTATTTACAATCTGATAAAACTTGATCTGTTCGTGATTACTTAGCCTGAGTGACACAAGCAGAGATTATCTAAAACAAACTGGTGGTCTGCTGTGCAGTAACCCTACACACACACCACTGCAACCCTTCCCTACCCAATTTTAAAAGAGTATTACTTCCATTTTGCATCACAACAACAAGCTCTATCCACATCACAAAATAAGGGTATAACTCAGCATGTCATGTCTTTTGCTTGTAGCTTCCATATGAATTACATCTATACTTTTCCCCTATTATGATGTATATGTCTTACCTCTACAGGGGAAGAGCTGACTATGTTATTCCGAGGAAGAGCACCTGTGGCCGGGGAGAGAAGACAGATAAAGTGGAATAGAGTCAGAGCTCGACCCTGCCACAGAGAGCAGAGCTGCTGCCACAATCCAGCCATGAAGAGAGTGAGAGAGGAAGACAATCTCACACACTCACATTCACATACACACACATCTTTAATGGGGGAGTGTGTGTTTGTGTGATGGGGTTGGCTTAAGGGGGTGGGAGGGAAAAAAGACAAAGTTTGGGAGGGATGGAAGGAGAAATGTTGAGAGAAAGTTACAATATTAGGTGTCTTTTTACGTTGATTTCACCTCCATTTTACACCTTAGTATGAATGTTGTGATAGCTCATGATGAGAGTGTGTGTGCGTGTGTGTTTGTGGCAAATGGACAGACTCCTGTTGTGTATCCTAAAGCGTGTCCAAAAACAATATCTTTCCCTCTGAATGTTCTCATACTTCTTGATCCTCCATCTCCACCCACTTTTTGTTTTTTACTGTGTGAGGCTTGTCGTGTTCTGAGTTATTGTTTTTTTTGTGTTTCAGTGATAATGGGAAATACCATAAGAAATGTTGAAAAAAAAATTAAAAGCCACAGCAAATAACTACTGTAGGATGGATTGAGATTAATAGAAAAAACATCTTAAATCTATTTGCAGCTTATCACCTTCTCTGAGTGTGTAATGGACACACAGTGCCATTGCTCCCCGTTGATTCAGATTCCCTTCATAAATGATTCACACACATTATTTTGCCATCTTATAGTGACTCAGTTTACTACCACGTTGCTCTGTTGATTAATGATCAGATCACTTTTGAAATTACTGTAAATTCACTGGCCTGGAATCAAAACCCCACTGTGACACTCCCAAGGACTTCAGCTTGAGAGTTTAGGCTAATATTTTGGATGGACATAAATGATTTGGAGGAGTGAAAACACATATGGGTGCAATATATTACCTTGGCTGAATGGTTTAGTTCTGGGAAGAGGGCTGTTTTTGCCCTGTAAACACACAATGTAGCGTAGCTTGCTTAGTTCCACTGTTTCATGTTGTGTAGAAAGGAGAAACGAGACCCAGGAGTATCACTCTACTTTAACAATAGATTATGATAGAGACATTTGGGGAGGATGGGGCAGGTAGAGCATGTTTTATAGTGTTGTATGGAGTGGCAACATTTCAGACCTAAAAAAGCATTTTTTTTTCCCCCATAGGCTGCCCTTCCACCGACCCCGCAGCTGTTCACAACATGGGTGTGAAACTGCCAGGACCAAAAATTTCACAACTTCTCTGAGAGCCCATTTCTTTGTGATTGTGTGTGTGCTCGTGTTTATGTGTGGACTCTAAAAAGATATATGAGTCGCATATGTGTGGATAAAGTGCTATGATGCAATGTCTGTTATACATGGCGAATCAATTGGGCCACTGTTTAAAGAGCTTGAGTGAGAAATAAAAGCTGACTGTGATCCTGCAAAGCTTTCCTGTGTCTTTACATCTCTCCTTGTGAGTTTTAGCATGTGCCCTCAAACAATGAAGGACAGTGCAACACAAGCATCCATTATGACAGCACGCACGTACATACACATGCTGCACATCTAAACACAATAAACATACACATTCTCTTTTTCTTTACTTCAACCCTCTCTGGCACCCAGCCACATCTAAGACGCCAGTCTCCTGCAGTGAACACCCAGCAGCCACGAACTAATGACACAGACATTCTGGGAACCTCCAAAAATCTGTCAGAGAATACCGGACATACAAGACAGGAGCTGTTAGGACCACAACGTCTGTTTTCAGTTGTGACACCTTAATAGCTGCCACAGTATGTCTCATTACACACTCACTGCGAGTCACTGTGGCTGGAGGAGGCACAGCAGCTCCTTAAGACAGCATGTAGCCATAAACACAGGCAGGATACAGATGTTACTACCACCACTTTCTGCCAAGATGATGTGTGTTATTGTTTTTGAAAGTTTTGGTGTGATCACACCAGGATTTACCTCATGACATTTAGTATGCCTGACTGCTATGATTCTGTACTGATGCTTATATGTGAAGCTTGACTGGCAAACTCTCACGCAAAGGCAGGCTGGGCATGGCTTCGACAGTCCTGGGCTGTCTGTTAAAACCATTTGCTGTAACAGAATTTGCTCTCAACAGCATTATAACCATTTATATATTTTTAATCCTTTTAGTTGCATCTTATAAAAGGACCCAGAGGGGGGGAACACCCACTGCCTAACAGTATGTTACAGTACATTCAAAATATGTTTAAATGTGCAGTAAAACTATGAGCTCATGCAGATTTTGGAATGGCTGAGATCTGCAAAAAGTAAGGCCCCTAAAAGTACTGATTTTCCTATTGCTTTCCAGAGAATCAACCATATGTAACTATTTAAAATATGTTTTAGTCACTGTGTGAGTGAGTGTGTGTGTGTGTGTGTGTGTGTGTGTGTGTGTGTGTGTGTGTGTGTGTGTGTGTGTGTGTGTGTGTGTGTCCTTGCTGACCACAATGACCACAAAGTACAAACGAAACAAAGACAAAATGGTAAAAGACAGCGAGAATGAACAATACAGTCACCAGAAATTTTGTTCAACTCTGAAAGTAAAGATTTCTTTCTTTTAAAACCCCTTACTGGCCTCCATTTTTCTCTCTTCTCCAATTCCCTCCCTCTCTCCTCTTCTTCTTCTCCTTTTCATTCTCCTGTCTCCTAACACTCACTTTCTCCTCTGTTTTCTTCCAACTGTGGCTTGTTTGATGCCCCTCTGTCCCATCCTGGCCATCTGCCTCACAGACCAAATGAGCGGTTCTGTCATCCTGCTGACACCTGGTCATCCCCTAACCACAGGTTAGTTCCCTAACAACTACCTCCTTTCCTAACAACCACGAGACACACAGGACAGCCGCTGATCAATCACTGAATTCCTCTGTTGCTGCCCGTCCATATTGATGTATGGTTAGTCGTCCCTTTCCAATGAAACTAGGGGGGAAAGTAATTTGGAGAAAAAACCCTTTATACTACATCTGGAGTGAAAGTGGTTGTATTATAGATGGCAGATAGAAGACAGGGTTCTGTTAAAATGCATTCACAGCTCACCTCTGCCCTTTTCTGTAATTATAGACCTAAGACAGGCGCAGCTGAAGACACACCTTCTCACACAATAAATACACCTCTCTGGTCAGTTACTGCAGCCACATACCTATGGGGTAAACATACCTTCATGTGCATTCATAGGCAGGTATATGAATGCACATGAAGGTATGTTTACAGGTAAATCTTAAAGTTATAGTCACTACCTTTCAGAACTGCGTCATCATCCATCTACGGTATATTAGTGGCCACTTTCAAGAGTAAATAATAGTGAGACATTTAAGTGTAAAATGGATGAACAAATTTTGTGGCACAGTGATGCAGTGGTTAAAACATTGGCCTTACAGCAAATAGTTTCTGGGTCTGCATGTGCTGGTTGGCTGGGGCTGGGGAGTTGTGATGGATAGCGACCTGTCCAGAGTGGAACCCGCCTCTTGCCCAGTGTAGGCTGGGATAGGCTGGACCAATGGGAAAAGGTTGCTTGGTCTGACAGTTTACATTATACATACCTTTTACCAGAATGCACTATGGGACGAAGGCAAACTGGCAGAAGCAGTGCCACATTCTGGAAAATGTTCTGCATGGAAGTCTAAGGTCCTGACATTTATGTGGATGTTACTACCACTTAAACATTGTCGTAGACCTTCCATTGTTGTTGAAGCCTTCCACAGTATTCTGCTGTGGCAGTGAGTTCTTGGAGCAGGATAATGCACTCTCCTACACTGAAAAAAAAAATGTTTAGGAATAGTCTGAGTAACATAACAAAGAGTTAAAGTTGTTAACTCAACCTCATCTCTCTAAATTTCAGTGTGAGTACCATCTGTGGAGATTGCAATTTACACGACTTGTAGGATAACTAACTTCTTGTGCCTTCTTTTCTTGTGCCTTGTGCTTTCAGGGGACTTGTGGAGTGCATGCCTCAGTAGGTCAGGGCTGTTTTGGCAGCAAAAGCGGAATCTACACAGTAGTAGGAAAGAGAATTCAGTGTTGTGGTGATTGTGTATGCATAGCAAAGCAAACGAAAATTTCTGAGTCTGATTGGTTAGGAGGTGTGAATTAACTTTAAGTAACCAGATAGTTCTGAAACCAATAAACTACGTAACTATTCGCTGATCTAAATTAATGTTTTTCTTGCCACCACAAACCTTCACAACCACCTGGTGCTCTTTGGCATTAATTCTTAAGTCTATGTTCTGTACTGAACACTGTCCATCCAAGAGGATTTTGATGATGAGTGCCACTTCACAGTTATAGTTTCAGCTGGGTAGAGCTCCTGTGACTAACTTACATTATTTCTATATTAGAAAATAATATATGAGTGACCCCTTTTTCCCAAGTCAGTGTGTCCAAGTGCAGTGCAGTGCACAGTGCACCACCTGATGCACTGTATAAAGCCCACAGCACTACCACCAGACCTTTTAAAGGTACAGAAAGGATATTCATTATGTTATTCTCTTGGTGAATACCATGTATGGTAAAACATGATGCATCTGACGATATAATTTTTAGACCAGTGCCATTAGTCACCTCTACATGTACTTCAATCTGGAACCATATCTGGCCTTTATTTGTTGCTCTTGCAAGTGTTGAAAATATCACATTACTTTAACTGTGTTACTTTAGCTATATTTAGCTATACTTCTAACTTCTACTTCTCCCTCTTAGGGGCAAATATGCTTGCTTTTTACCACATTAATCCCTATTTGAAAGTTAAAAATGGAAATGAGAAACATGGTGTCTAAACAGGTACTTACTCTGGATGGCATTACCTTGGCCTCCAGCAACACTGTGAGAAATCTTGGAGTCATTTTGATTGGGATATGTCCTTCAGTGCTCACATGAAATAAATATGTAGGACTGCCTTCTTTCATCTGCACAATATCTCTAAAATTAGAAACATCCTGTCTCAGAGTGAAAACTAGTTCATGCATTTATTACTTCTAGGCTGGACTACTGTAATTCATTATTATCAGGTTGTTTTAAAAGTTCCTTCCCACCGTCACAAAGTGCTGCTCATAGGGGATTGTCAGATTATTGTTTTGTTTTTTTTCTAGAATACTGTAGGGTCTTTATCTTACAGTATAGAGCGCCTTGGGGTCAATATAAATATTTAGGCATCATACATAATGATGCAACAATATACTTTATATAGATTATAATATAAAAAGATGATTTATTAACACTTCCCCCATTTCCTTTGTACAGAGTCAGACTGATTATTGAATGGATTTATTAATGCTTCTTTTGTAAAGGTTATAGAGTTCATTTCCTGTTTAAAATGTTGTCGAGAACAGCTGATTAAACTGCAGGATCAAAATATTCAAAATTTTCTTCTTCTTTCAGCTGCTCCCTTTAGGGGTCGCCACAGTGGACCATCTGCCTCCACCCTATCCCTAGCATCCTCTTCTGTCACACCAACCCTATGCAAACACTCCTTCACTACATCCATAAACCTTCTCTGTGGTCTTCCTCTTTTCCTCCTGCCTGGCAGCTCCATCTTCAACATCCTTTGTCCAATATATCCACTGTCCCTCCTCTGCACATGTTCAAACCATCTCAGCCTTGCCTCTCTAACTTTGTTTCCAAACCACTCAACCTGAACTGTCCACCTGATGTACTCATTTCTGGTCACTCCCAATGAAAATCTTAGCATCGTCAGTTCTGCCGCCTCCTGTCTTTTTGTTTGTGCCACCGTCTACAAACCATACTTCATAGCAGGTCTCACTACCATCTTGTAAACTAAAATACCCCTCAGTATTCTTGAACCAGGGCACAAGGTGAAAACAAAGTTAAGTTATACCAGCAATGCTTTTTGTTTTACAGCTGCAGTACTGTTTTTCACCGCAAGGGGAAGCACGAAGTGCAAACCGGAAGCAGGAAATGCGGTAACGTCAACGTGCGAAATTCAAACTTCTGTAACAAAACATCGGTCTGCTAGAGGGCTATTCCGTATGGTTGTTAACTGAAGTTACCGTCTTCCTCTATCTTCGTACAAGTTCAGGTAAATTCAGAATGTCAAGTACTCATTTAGCTCAGTGAAGGTTTACTGCCGTTACTTTTACCGCATGTGGCGATTTTAACGACTTCTGTTGGCTACAGTCACGCATTAGTTGACGTTAAACTAGCTAGTCAGCCAGAAACGGACAGCGAATGAGTGCTAAAGTTAATGCTGAAATCGAAGAGATTTTTTCGAGTTTAACTGAAAGCAAAAAAAATGTCAATTTGAAACTTTTTTTTCCTCACCGCAGGAAGGTTTATCATCGTGCGGCTGGAGCAGGGAGTATGCCGGTAGAAAGGACGGAGCATCGCGGAGCCGACGAGCTTCGCAAATATTATGAGGTTTATGAGACTATCGGCTCAGGTAATGTCAGTGTAAATAAATGTATGTAGGAAAACAATCTCTGTCTGTATGATTTCCTCTCTGAACCCTGTGTGTATTTCAGGAGGCTTTGCTAAAGTCAAGCTGGGTCGACACATCTTGACAGGAGAGAAGGTTGCCATTAAAATCATGAACAAAAAGGATCTTGGGGTAAGAAAGAAAACCGTTAAGGGGAAACTAGGACAATCAAACCCCAAAATACAGATCATAAAAACTTTGAGCAACATTGTACATTGAAATCCATGAAATAGTCAAGTCTGTTTGGGTTTATAGTCTCTTTGCTGTATAAAATGTCAGAAAGGATTATTGCAAGTTAATGCAGCCAAAGGTGAGGCAGCCTAGTTGTACATGGGTGCCAAGTTTGCAAGAGTTCAGTTCAGTCTTGGTTTATAAAAACAGAGTGACAATAAGAGATATAACACTCAGTAGTAAAAGATTACTTGTATATAAATATATACAAAATGAACTGCCATTAAAAGTTCCATCAAAGTAGTTGTTTAATGCTATGACTGCACTGGGAATAAACTGATATTTGTTAAGACTGGTAATCTGTGGTGTGAGCCTAAAGGCAGGACAGTGCACCCTCGATACAGAGGGCGATTGCTGTCTGAGCAGAGTATGAATTTTGTACAGATCAGAGGGGTGTACTACGAAGCGAGATTAATGGGTTAGCTTTAAGTTAGAGTTTTCAGTGTCACACAGGTGGCTATTTTTTAACCTGGCTAAATCACTATGGTAACATTTGCTGAACACATTACCTGGTTCGGAGCAGAGTTTTGGTTTAAAGTCATCTGGAAGTGCTACATTTTCCCTTATTCTTTTATTTATAGCATGCTCTAAATGCTATATATATATATTCTCTGTTGAAAGAATACTTTATCTATATATGCAGCCTGTTAAGCATACCCAACTAACACCACCGTATGAAGTGGTGCTGTAAAATTACAGCAGTGCAAGCTGTATGTGTCACATTGTAACAGGAATTTGCATGCATTCAGTTGGTGATTCAGAAAATGTACAAGTGTTTTTATGCTTGGTCCTACTCTGCTGCTAAGTCTCTTTTACACTGATGGAATTGCAGCTACTAGAACACAGATTAGAAAATTGATCGGCTACATTTGTAGGATATTTATCACCAAGAATACCTATTCAGTCAATAAAATTAATTTCACTTTGATATGATGCCAATCTGATGATTTCCACATCTCCTGTGTTAGGCTGTGGGAGAGTTCTGGAAATGAACACAATGAGTAATATTTAACACTTTCCCCCTTGGAATGCCTACAGGGAGTAACCCTTATACAGCTTACTTGGAGCTACCCTTGGAAAACTCCAAAATCTATTCTAGTGGTTGTCAAACCACGTCTTTATTGATATACATGTCGAGGTGTCAAAACTCGTCATTAAGGGTACAGGGGAGGTCGTCAAATGTAGTTTTTATGGGGGAAAGAGTTGATGTTTGAATGCATCAAAAGTTTCAGAGCTCAAATGTGCAGCTGTCACGTTAGAAATAAGCAGCAGCACTGAGAGCACACAGAGTGCTAAAATAAACTTGTCTCTATCAAAGTGAAATTTGTTATCAAGTGTTGTTCTTAAATGTCTGTAACTATTAACTCACGTTGAAATTTGGTCCTTATTGTGTTGTGAGCTGGAGCAATGAGCTTCACTTTTAGAGTCATTAATCTTTTGGGTTAGATGCATGCAGCTCAAATAATCATCACACATCATTTAAAAAGATCATCAGCAACTGAGCTTTGGTATGTTTCAGTATTTTCCAGGGACTGATAATAACTTTATCTTAAACTATTATTATGTTTGCTCAAGCACTCATTTGTTTACAGTAAGAGTGAGAAAACCTCATCCTGAGTTGAGCCTTTGGATGTTGGCAGGGATCTGGGGAAAGAAATGACAGCTTAACATGTGTCCTGCTACCTTCCAAGTGATGCTAGAGCATCTTCAGCACCCCATTTTGTTCTATTCATAAGCCCAAGCATGTCTAGAAAATTAGAAACTAGAGGTTTCTGAGCATATTTTGTTATGGGAGTGGTTCTTTTGAAATCATTTAGTGTTTCTGCTTGTGTAATCTTCAGCACAGTTTGGGCTCTTGCTTGTCTCCCAAAAGGCAGAACAAACAAAACATGAACATGATAAATATTTTCAAAAAGAAAGCATGCAGCGTAGTGAACAGCAATAGTTACATGTACAGTGCTTAATGCATTTTTTAGACCACCTGTCACAAAAACGAGAAAGACCATCCAGCATCACGAAGCGCTTTAATGCGGACTCTTTCCTTTTCAGTGAGTTTTCGATATTTTACCATTTTGAACAAGAGTGAGGAATTTCACGTTTTTATACCCAAATTTGAGCCAGCACACTGGACTCCTCTGAGAAGTCAGAAATTAATCAAGCATAGCATTCAACCAGCAAAACTAATGTTTCTGTCCAGGAATGCAAGTAAATCTTCATCTTAATAAAAAAATAATAATGCTCTTTACTAATACTAAATTCAAAAATTCATGGTTAACAGCAATAATTATATTTTAGCTTTAAAAATATAAATTTGATTAAAGAGCTAGCATACTGGTGGATTAACCATTACAGAAACAAAAAATGATTTGGGTAATTAGCAATACTGTTAATTTAGGGCAGCTGTGACATAATCCTTACATTGGGTGGTGGTCTAATAAATTTGTTAAGCACTGTAAGTACTGTAAGTAAATTAAAAAGAAATTGCCATCTCTCTCCCTAGGATGACTTGCCCCGTGTGAAGGTGGAGATTGAAGCCATGAAGAACCTGAGTCATCAACACATCTGTCGACTGTATCAGGTCATAGAGACCTCCACCCAGATATTCATGGTGCTGGAGGTAAGGGGACAAGCAGTGTGTTGTGTGAGAGTGAATATAAGAATCTTGATTAATTTCAGGGTTTTTCTTTGGGGTGCCATCCCCCCAAAGAGGGTTAGGACTTCCCCCAAAGGAAAGCCACCAGGATTGTAGTAAAAATGTTTGGGGTTTTTTTAAGAATTTTTTTTTAAGTAGTTTACTGAAGCATGTAATGCTTTTTTTTGCTCATCAAATGGCCAAACATAACAGGGAAATTCATAAACTTATGTTGGGTAAGGCAACACAGATTCTTTGATGCAGCTGTGTGTGGACTAATTGTGCTTATGTGCATAGTCATCCCCAAAGACCCATTTTGACGAACCCTGAATTTTTTGCTTCTTTCCCTCCCACTTTCCCTTTACTCCTCTCAGTACTGCCCTGGTGGGGAGTTGTTTGACTACATCATAGCTAAGGACCGCCTGTCAGAGGAGGAAACCAGGGTGTTTTTCAGGCAGATTGTATCTGCTTTGGCCTATGTCCACAGCCAAGGATATGCACACAGAGACCTAAAACCGGTAAAAAAAAAAGAGAGCCACCAAAAAGCATATCACAGATTGATTGTGATTGTAATATGAATCTAATTTGTATCACAATGGTTGTCTCCTTGAACTCTAGGAAAACCTGTTGATTGATGAGGACCATAACTTGAAGCTTATAGACTTTGGCTTGTGTGCCAAACCTAAGGTATATCACCAAATTCCTTTTCCCACTTTATGTGTGTGTGTGTGTCTGTATCAAAAATATTTAGCCTGGGGGCTATGTGCCTAAATAAAATGAAAGGAGAAGAAGAAATCTTTTGAGGCATTTGCACTAGTTCTGCAGTTTACTGAGGTGCTCTTTGGTCTGTTGTGTAAACTAGGAATAACACTACACTGGTACACGACATGAGAAGCAATAAAAGAACCAGTACTTTTGAATCTTGGCCTCAAAATTTGACCCAAGCACATATCATTGTCCTTCATATTGAACACAGAAAAACCACCCAGGGTCCTAAAGATCTTTCTAAAATGTTGGCTGTAACTTTTTTTAGCTACAGGATCTACTCGGGAAAGTGTAGCAGCTAGTCACGGACTGGGCAGTAGAATGTCCTGATGTGTATGGATGCAGCAATGTGAACAACCACAAGATGCATCCTAAACAAGCATCCATTTTATTCTTCAGAAGCATGTGAAGTAAAATAATCATAAAATGAACACTCGGGTATAGCACATCAAAGCTGATACCTAAAGACAAGTGTATACATGCTATAGTTAACATTGTATATAATCATGGTCTGAATATCATGTGGTTGCCTCTCGTAGGGAGGTTTGGGTTATGAGCTGATGACCTGTTGTGGGAGCCCTGCTTATGCTGCTCCTGAACTCATCCAGGGAAAAGCGTATATTGGATCAGAGGTATGACATGTCTGGTTTTCAGTAAATACAACGTTTAGAAAACATTTGGGTTTTAATTCATAACTGTTTAAACCTATAATATTTGCATTTGGTTTTCACCAAGAGTTATGAATACCTGCTTGTTCCACGGTTCTGCTTTTTCATGGTGTCCTGATCACATTCGCTGGCGTGCAATTCAGTGCAACTGAGCTGTGAAATGTTATCTGTAACGCATGAAGCTGAAATGCCGCTGTGTGGTGTGTAACCCCCAGGCTGATGTATGGAGTATGGGAGTGCTGCTGTTCGCTCTGCTCTGTGGATACCTGCCCTTTGATGATGACAACTGCATGGTCCTTTACAGGAAGATTACAGTAAGAGCACTCATTTTAAAAATATTTCCCTTAAGTTTAAGGAACTGCTCCTCAATTTTTGTGTCCATTCAAGGAAATCCACTGCTGGAATATTACCAGCTAAGCAAGTTCAAAAACAGACAACCCTAATGTTTTTTTTGTTTTGTTTTGTTTTGTTTTTTTATGATGTCTTATTTATTTTCAGAGAGGTACATATGATAACCCACAGTGGCTCTCTCCAGGTAGTATCCTCCTCCTCAACCAGATGTTACAGGTACATATTCAGTCATTTTGTTTGCTCTTTTCTGTGTTTATCTATTGCCCTCTCTAGCTTTTATCTGTACAGTTTTTCCACTGTTTTCTAGAAAACTTGATTATTTTTTATAAAAATTGAGGTATGAATCTTCTTTTCTGGTTGAATTACAGTAAAACTCAGTTATGCATTTGCCATATAAATTTATCATAACAGAACTTCTGACTCTCAGTAAACCTAAAAACATTTTACATAATTGGAATAACAGAGATTTCCGATTATACAATATAATAATTTCCTCTGGAGATTGTGGTGTATGTAGTTTTGTGCATATCGAGTTGTAGTTTCTGCATGTATCCTGCAGGTGGACCCAAAGCGGCGTCTGACTGTTAGACAGCTGCTGAACCATCCCTGGGTTATGAAAGACTACAACAGCCCTGTGGAGTGGTACAGCAGGCAGCCGGTAAGGACAGACACCCAGAAAAGCTAACTAAGAAACCATATGAACACAAATACACAATTACAAACAGTAGCTTTTGCTGTGACAAGTTTAACAGTTTCCAGTCACTGTACAAGTCATTTTCCTGAAACATTACCATAGTCCTTAACATCAGCATTGTTTGTTGGGTATTGGTGTTTTAGCTTACATATAAAACAAGAACAGTCTGAGACTGCATATCTCCACCAAAGCTGAAAATTCCCTCCACATCGTGCATGAGTTGCTGGATCCTGAAGAATATCTGGATTAATTTGTGATATTTTCTTGAGAGAATCAAGGTTATGTCTCCCAATTTTTTTGTATTTTGATTTGATATGTATGTGTGAAGATATGACCCAAAATGACCAGTTTTGCCCTCTGTAGCAGTGCTGAAGAATCCTTCCAAAAATTCTTCGTTCTGGATCCGGATCAAATCCAAAAATTAATTGCTTCTTAATTAGGCCAAGCCTCAACCTCTGGTACAAAATTTTATGCAAATCCTTCTTTAACTTTTTTGAATAATCCTTCGAACAAACAAACAAACTGAACCAATGATATAACCTCCTTGGCAGTGGTAATAAAAAGTCTGTCTTGGGCTTTGTGTGAACACTTTTTGTGTGTGTGTGTGTGTGTAGCTTGGCTACATAGATGAAGACTGTATCACTGAGATGGCAGTAAACATGAAGCGATCAAGACAGAGCACCACAGCGCTGGTGAAGGAGGTGCGTGCCATTGTATATACATATTTGAGTGCCAGCATCATTATGTCATATTTATCACGTTGCTATCAGATGGTTTTGTTTCCCCATTGTTTGTAAATTTAAAATTATATGTAATTTCTGTTGGATATCCAGTTAAACACATCTTAACTCCCACAGTGGCGATATGACCACACCACAGCCACCTACCTGCTGCTGCTGTCAAAGAAGCAGAGGGGAAAGCCTGTCCGCCTGCGCCCTGAGCCAACTGTCTGTGAGGACTCCTGCTCTCCTCTGCACCAGGGACTACAGGTCAGACTTAGGACCAGAGCTTCTATGATGCTTTGGTCTTTTAGGGCTACTGACAGGTAGATGTACTGGCACCGAAACCCTGTATCTTACATACCATGTGCTGTTGTGGCTTTTCATCTTTTCTTATTTTATCTCTCTGTCAGACGAAGGAAGCCCTTCACTTCAGTGAGGATGAAGATGCTGTGGTTGTGGGTTCTTTGGACTTTTGCTCAGACTACATTGATGATTGCCCGTGGGTTTCAGTTCCACAGCACACACCCCAGGGGGTCAGAGGTCGGCCAGATGGAACCACACAAAAAGATGGGGTATGGTGAAGTTGGTATAAATGTAGATTTTCTCTTCTTTCATCTGTGTAAAGGAGTAGATTGAGGAAAAATGTAAAATCGGATTGAAAACCTTCTGTTTAGACACGCTGTTCAACCACGTCAGAAATTGGATTGTTTAGTCGTTCCAAGCGGCCACACTTTAAGAGTGTGCGACAACCCAGCCATCATAGGGAGGGGGAGGGAGAGAGAGAATGGGAGACATGATATTGTTTAAAAATGAGAATGACACCCACATTTTTAGACATTCTCTCCAGGGTAAAAATAAAAAAGTGCTGCATATAGTCGAATAATAAATCAAAAAGAGAGAAAGAGAAATACAATGCCTGACTTCTCTCTTACTTCCACACTTCACAAAGTGGGGTCTGAACGTTGGATTGTCTATTTCGGGAAGTTACAGATATTGGATGAGAGAGAAATTCCCCCAGCTGATATCTGAAAGCAGCAGAGGGAGGGGTTTTGGAAGCTATCCGACTATCTGACATGCAGTTCAGACAAATCCTAAATACAGCTTCTTTCTGAGAAATGCACTTACACCACATTTATCTCTTTGTATTCTTAAAGAGGCTGGTATCTCCATCAGTGGAAAAAAGGTATCATTCCAGCCCGACCCCAGAGAGGGGGCGAAAAACGACACCACGCTACCAGAGAGAGAGGGACCAAGAGCAGACCAGTGAGAACAAGGAGAATAATGATGTCCAAGAGAAAGGCGTTGACATTTTTGCATTACCTCCACCTCGAACACCTGTATCCAGTAAGAAGAATGCACGACCCAACAAGAATGTGTTGACCACACCCAATCAAAATGCTAATACCAGCAGCGCCAAACCCAGTGTGACCACGCCTAAAGGTAAGAATAGTTTCTTGGGTTCTCAGAATTGAGTACAGACAGTACAGAGCTTTGGGCATCATACAGTTTTTCTGTATACTGTAGTTGTCCTCAACAAGGGCTTGAAGAACAATCCCCATTAGATCAGATTTGCATTAACCAACTCCCCCTCTCCTCATTCCCCCCCTTTCATTTATCCATCCCTCGCTTGGTCTTACACAGCTCTCATAATCACAAGTGCCACAACCACATGCCACACATTTGCAAGTAAATGGTATTCTGGTAATAAACTAATTTATTGGGTCTGTTTTTATCCCAAAGCCACTCATATTTCTATGATTTAGCTGTCATTATTCCACTGAAAATGGACACATACACACACACACACATTTATCACTGTCAACTCAAAGGTGAGGTTATTATCAAGAAGAAGCTAATTCTATTCACTTATCTGTAAATGAAGGACACTAATATGAATGGAGAATCATTAAAGTCTTAATTATTTGTCATAGTGACTTGTCTGCTCAGATGTCCAGCCTCATTAGTTGCTTCTATAAATTCAGCCACCAGCTCACTGCAGCTGACCTAGTTGATGTTAAATCCTTGGAATACGGCTCAGCCCCTCTCTCTTTACAACCTCCTGCTCTGTAAGCTACAGTGCAGTGCAGACATGCTACCTGTGACTTACTTGTCCATATCACACACACGCACGCACACACACACACAGTGGTCTGTGCGTGTCTGTCCCTAGGCGTGTGCTGTGACAGGTGTAGCTGTCTCTTTCCTTTGCTCACTGTCCCACGTGGGCTGTAGTGACATGTGTTCTCTTGCCACTAAAGCCTAGCTCTCTCTTGTGTGTGCGTGTGTCAAACTCGTTATTCCTTTGTGTTCACAACTCCAATGTCAAAGCCAGCCAGTTCTGTGTGTGTGCAAAGGGCTGTTACCTAAACATTTTCAAATTTAATCCCATCCCAAGCAGATTTCCCTTTTTGAGTGACCTTAGGTTGGTTTAAAAAAAAAAAAAACACACCCCACACACCTTTATCCATGTTGTGTTAGCAACATGATTTGTTTTGGTGTTAGCTTTGTCCAGCTCTTGATTTAAGCTGCAACTTGCTGAAATGAGTGAAACATTCAAACCCCAAATTGACTATCTATATATTATATATTATATATTATATTTTCTGCTTCATGGTTATATCAAATATAAATATGATTTAGAATTTGGGACAATTTCATACACTACTCTCTGGTCAGAATTAAGCCATGCCATAGTTTTAGTCAGAAATGCACTTTGACACTTTGTGTTTCTCACATTTTAGAACCTGGAAAATGACTAAAATGATTAATGAAGTTGCCAATTTCTTTGATTCATTAATGAAATACTCCAATAATCACTGCAGCCCTGCACATTTTGTATTCTTTTAATTATGAGTAAATTTTGAAATTAAGTTTTGCTGCTTTGAAAATGATGGTTTCATGTTAGTGGGGTCATTGTGATCGTTGGCAGTGTATAAAAGATGGACGTAGCTGTCAGTGTTGAAGTGCCTTCAACCTGGATTCTTTCTCAGAGCTGTCACAGGGTGGCGACTGACTGCAAAAAGAAGTCTCATGTCCTGACACTGTCCACTGTCATGATGAGTTTATGGTCTCAGTCGCTAATTTCAAGTCATGGTCTTTATTAGAGTCACTAAGCACAATAAAGCAGGGTTTGCTTTAGGGCAGCCTAACGAATGAGCATGCAGTATTCCTTGTTTTCTCAGTCAGATCCTCTGACTGACTCTGCACACTTGGTTTAAAAACATCAATATGGCGACAGCCAAAATGTTAAGCTTAAGGCTTTAAGACAAGGTGCTAGAGTGGCCACATCCATCATTCACTTATTTTATTTTGTTTGTGGTAGGTGGAGACAGTGTATCCAAAGAGCACAACAAGAAGAGAGCAGCAGAGAACAAGGATCCTACAAACCTTGAAATAATGGCCTTCAGTCCCGAGCGAAGGTGAGTGACCCACAGGATGGGTGGAGGATGAAAAGCTTAAATAATAACACATGAGTGAGCTTAGTGTAGTGTATATCCAAGGTTGCTGGAGATGCTAGAGTGACCTCTGGACTGTAGAGACTGAAGGAGGATTAAAAGTAATAGGAGTGATTCCATGAATTAATGCTTTTCCTCCAACAGCATTTATTCTTCACTTTTAATCATCAAAATTATTAAAAGAATCAAAAATGTTAAAGGGCACCAGAACTGGGAGTTAATGTTTTTTTTCAAAGGTTCTTGAAACCAATAACACGTAAGCCACTGGAAAGGACAGTTCAGAGCTCCTAACTAAAGTGAGACCATTTTTCCGCTCCAGGTCCAGGTCACTGGACATGGCTGTCACAGGAGACAGTGGGAAGAAGAAACGAGGGGGGAAGATGTTTGGTTCCCTGGAGAGAGGTCTGGACAAGGTGATCACCATGCTCACGCCAAGCAAGCGACGAGCCTTGCGGGACGGTCCACGTAAGATTAAGGTATAAGCAAGCCAAAAAAAAAAACAGACCCCATCATTAGTCACACACAGACAAAGGGATGCAAATAAACAATTATTTTCCTTACCAAATGTTTTTCTTTTTTCCCACTTCAACAACTCAAACTGTACAAAATTTGAAGATATTTAATTTACAGGTAGCAAAATTATAGGAATTCTGATCATTGGCTTGGCTCTGTCTCCCATTAGGCACAATACAACGTAACTCTGACCAGTCAGACCAATCCAGACCAGGTGCTTAACCAGATCCTCTCCATCCTATCGGAGAAAAACATTGACTTTACACAGAAAGGGTAAGAATTCACATTATCTCCCTGTCTTCTGACCGGTTTACCCATACATGGCCAAACTTTGACCTTTCCACACTGTTTTCGTTGCCTTTCATTCAGGTATACTCTGAAGTGTCAAACCTGGGATAACTTTGGGAAGGTGACAATGGCGTTTGAACTGGAGGTGTGCTTGCTACAAAGGCCAGAAGTTGTCGGAGTCCGCCGCCAGAGGCTGAAGGGAGATGCTTGGGTATACAAGCATCTGGTGGAGGACATTCTCTCCACATCCAGTATCTAAAAAAATGCACTTTCTTATCTCTGCTAGTTCAAAGTCAGTGGACACTGGTCTTTCTTTGTCGAAGAAATAACAATGACCAATCAGCGAGTGATGCAAAAGTGTAGATGTGGGAAGCTGTCTTTGAACAGCAATGATCAGTCCTTCATTATTCTTTGGAATATTAAAAACTATCTTTAGGCTAGTCTGCAATCCCCAAAATACATGTTACATTAAATTTATGAGTATTACGTGTCAGGATCCTGTCTGTACAGTGCATCATGTTATGTAGAATGATTTTTAATTTCCCTTTTCGTAATCATTAAGCGTGACATAATTGCTGTCAGTTGAGTTGAGTGTGTGTGTGTGTGTGTGTATGAAATGTAATAGGACTTCTTAGACTATACCTTCCAGCTGCTTATTTCCATATTTATGTCTTGATGTTGTTCTCCCCTGTAGATGCAAAATTTTGTGAGTAGCATGAAGAAGCATAAAGACTTAGTAATTCACTGTCGTTTTTATGTGTTTACAGTTCTTTCATCATATTTTACATGGTTATATAAAAATGTCTCTCTTTTTTGTCTGAGTCTCAGTGTCACATGGTGTCTGTATGATTTTACTGAAAATGCAAAAGGAGCGAAATAAATGATTTCTGCATTTATGAAGACAGATGATTGGGATGAATTCAACTACTTTCTTAACATCAAAAGTTGTTTATTATTCATTCAGCAGTTGATGGAGCAGTGGTGTGTCTTACACTCTGTCATCATCCTTCTGTTCATCCTCTAGGCTTCAGTTCACTTTGGTAGAAAGATTGATGGCGATAGTTTAGCTTAGCGACAGTCTTCACGTCTACCACCAATAAAATGAGCAGTGAAAGGTGTCAAATGTCTACAATGTTTCTCGCCTCAGATACTTTAAGTTCAAGGCTCCAGACACATTTATGTTGAATTGACTTGTGGTTTTAACAATGGGCAATAACTACAAACAGCAACAAATAATTTTCAGTATTTTTTGTGCATTAGTGATTGACTTACATGGATAAAGAAAATGGCATGTTTTAAAATGCACATGTTGATCTACAGGAAATTGGATGAGCTTGTTTTTATAATTTATTAATTTACCATTGAAGGGTAATAAATTTGATGCTTGAAATGGTATATGATCATTGTTATGGCAGGAATGCTTCTGAGAGTGATTGTTATGACTGAAAGACTAAAGAAATTATCTTCACCTGCAACTTAAAACAGACATTAAATGCTCACATTAAGATTATTACTGTACGTTGTCCCTTTGATTAAACCTCTCTCCCCTACTCTGACAAAATGCCACTTAATCATGACAGTGTTGCAGCTGATCAGCATTTATTTGTGGCAGGTTCTCCTTGGTGTCTCAGTGGGGTGGAGAAGGGTAATGGTGGGGTGAGCTGATAATAACAGGAGGGGTTTAACCTTGATGGAGTGCGAGGCAGGGTAGGGGGGTGGGATGATCATTTAAAGATGGGTGAAGGTTGGAGTTGGAGAATATGTCATATACCATATCATTCCACTGGTGGTAATTCCTACTACTGGGCTGAGGTTAGGGGTTGATCAGAGGTATATTTGTGTGAAGTGTGCACAACAGGACTGAAGCTGCTGTCACCTTTATCACATTTATTCCTCTCTTTTATTTATATAAGTATATATAAATATACTTATATATACTTAAATATACATATATACTGTATATTATATATATGTATATAAGTGTTTTGGCTCAAGAACATGAATTTGATGTTTCAGATAAGAGTCGTCTTAGTAATCTTTCAGTTGTAAAAAGGTGCATGAGAATATTCTTGATGTTGTCCCTCCCCTCAAACAGGTGGCGCTGAGATTCCTAAAGTCAGTGTGGAGTGGTTCAGGCCATGTGTTTTTGGAAAACTGGCACAAGAAAGGTGCATGTTGCATAACTTCCACAAGAGGATTAGTTAATTAAAGCTGGAAAGTTTGCTGAATAAAGAGCAGGAGGGAAGGAAGAAGGAGTGAGTTGATACACAGTGGGAGCAGTATTGGGTGAGAAATTAAATTCTTGCTGCTGTTTTCAAGCTATATGCAGACACTGTGCTAGATTCATGTGCGAATGCTACAGCAGGTTAGTAGCACTTTATGTTAAATTGTTTCTGTTTGTTGATTTCAGGTTTGTAAGTGTGAAGCTGTGTAATAGAAATGAGGCTTTTGCTGGCAATCAGTCTCATTCTCCTCTTCCTATGTAAGTAGATGTCTTTTAAAGAATGCAACCACACCAAATAGGTCCAACAACTTTATGTGATGCAGTTGAGTGAAAAATCTATTTCTTTTTATTCTTTCCTAAGTATGTCTGTATATTGCTAACTTTTCAGGGCTTCACAAGACTCAGACATCTAGTGTCGCCTTGCATATGAATGCTTGTGAGGTAGGTTGACAAAAATAAATGGAAAAATTGGTGAGACTTGCATGTGCCATAAGGGGTTCCAATTTCTAAATCTAAAGAGTTAGAAGAGGGATAAAAAGTACATTGTTACACATGCTTATGCTTAATTCTTCCTTCCTTAAACACTGGATAGCTTTGCTTTATTGCACCCCAAAATGTCCTTCAAATTAAATAAGCTGCAGAGCCCTAGTTATAGCACATACCAGATACCTGCAGCATCTGCAGTTCAAGTTCATATCATTTTGTTTAAATTAAAATCCATAGCCTTAAAGTCCAATTGGATACTTTAAATGTTTGTAAAGTTGAAAGAAGGATGACCACTGACCTCAATGAGAATAGCGGTCTGTGAATGCTGGATGTATAAATGGAGGTCCAGGTTCTGGAGTTACAAACATGTACGATTGGTTAGCACTGCTATGTGAGACAAATTCCTTTTTCATCAGCATATACAGTACACCACATCCACATTGCTTTTGTATCTTTTAGGCAGTATCCATGAGCGAGGCGGCAGCATCTCTCCTCTTATCGCCTCTGTCTCTGTACTCCTGGATGGTCTCCACGCTGCTCAGATTCCTCCTGTCCGTCCCGGCTCTTGTCTTCAGCTCCTTGTATCACTCCGTTCTGCTGCTCCTGGCTGGGCCTTGGTGTGTTGCCACTGTCTGCTTCTCTCTGCTGCTGACCTGCCTCCATGTCTCCCTGTACCTGCTTCACCTGGCTCTGGTGGTTGGGGCGGTAGCCATTTTGGCCCTCAAGCAGCACAAGATGGCTGACAGCGACGCCCCCAGTGAAAAGGTGCTAAGCCAGCAGAAGAAGCTAAAAGGATGTCAAACCAAAACCAGACTAATAATGTTTGGTCGTAGAGTTGCCCAGCAAGGCTGAGTTGTGCTGTAAAAGGATGATGTGTGTATAAAACCTCCACCTTAGTTCATTTGGTCCTACTTTTACCTTCCTTCATTTAATGAATGTAAACTTTGAGTTGATTTTTACATAAATTCTGTGTTTAAATTGGCTTTGAGACATTTTACAAGGAAGCAAAAAAAAAGGGGGGGGGGGGGCACTGAGTCCTCGTGATCTAAATGAGGGTGAAAATATCTGCTTGTTGCTACTTTAACAAACAGCCTGCAGTTGTCCACTTATCTATCTCTCTCGTTTCCCCTCGTCGTCTGTAAATGTGGCCCCCAATTATCTGCGGATTGTTGTGCTGTTTGCTTCCCATCTGCAGATGTTATCATTAGACATGTCTGTCAAATGGAGATGAGAAGATAAAAGAAGAAGAGAGACGAATAAGGGAAAATTTTCTGCATTCATAACGTCAGTGCTTTTAATGCGTGTGTGTGTGTGTGTTTATGCTGTGAAGTCCAACAGTGCAGGACATGCAAACCATGTTCCTGAAAAATACTAATAAAGCGAGTTAACAGGGAGAGAAACTGCATGTGGTGGAGGCGTTGAGCCAAGGCGGCAAATGCTTGCCCAACCAGTAAACGGCATATGCAGGCAAACTGTGGCTCCCTGATCACAGGGAAGCATTAAAACTGCGCAAAAATAACAATTTGATCAAAACTATCAACATTACAGCTGAAGGGTTTAGCCATAAAAAGTAACGGGTGAACTTTCTGTGCTGTTGTCTGTACGAGCGTGTGAGAAAGAGACAGAGAGACAGAAGGGAAATGAGGCTGGATCATAGAGATTTATTACATGGCCGTGGCATCCTAATTAGCATAAAGACTGGACTGGCCCACTCAAGCAGAGAATTAAAAACCTTAATTGTGCTGTCAGCCTTCCTCTCTTTCTCACTGTTGACTCTACTTCATTCCGCTCGCATTCGTCTCCTCCCGCTTTCCTCGCCCTCTCCTCTCTGCTTATGAAGTAGCGAGCGTCCATGCTGTTTAATTGTTGGTGATAAATGGGAAGCAGGATGTTTGTAATTGTCTCAGAGATTGGGGGGGGGGACGAAGATCGTCTGGAGGAAGAAGAGGACAGGGAGAGTTGTCCTGCTTTGTAAGAGGAGAGTGGGGAAGCCATTTATCAAATGTTTGTTTGAAGGAGGAAAATTAGCTTGGCAGACGCAGGCGAAGAAGTGTTAGTTGGATTTGATCCCAGGCCAGGCTGATGCTTTTTCATATTTTATATAAGTTTTCCAATATAATACAGCATTCGTGTTATAGAAATTGGAATGATTCCATGTTTAAGACTTGCAAATGTCCCAGATTCTCCTATGATTGCTTAACTGATCAAAAATGATATATTTGACAATATAGTTCATATCCAAATGATTAAATCTGCTTGCCTGCAAAACAGATTTAAGATGATGTCTGAAATGCATGTTTTAGTTTGACAGGCACTTTGTGCATGTTAAAAACTAAAACATGGATAGAGAGCTTTCAGAAAAATCCAACAATCTAACTCTAAATTTGAAGCTATTTGTCTAAAACTCATACATTAATTTTGACATGATGGGAACATCAGCATGGATATGAACATTTCCAGCAGATAATTTCCAGATTTTTTTTAAATCTTGGACTCTACTAGAGTAGCTTTGCTTGCTTCACAAGTTAACAATTTCTGACCAAATTTTTAATTGGGGTTTGGGACAGCACCTCGGTTCATCCACTGTCTGAAACAAGCTCTTCAAGCACTTTGTTCTGATTGGGTGCCCCTTGCAATCAAAAGGTTGGAGCAGCAGGTAGGAGGGACGTCTGTGCTCACACACAAAGCTGTGTGCCAGAGGGGTACACTAGGAAGGAAGTTCAACACATCCAGGCTTTCTTTGTGTTGCCTAGCTTGACAAAACCTAAAACCCCAGCTGGCAATAATGGGTATCGCAATGGTGGTTAGCAATTATCTTTATTAAGCTGGTCTTTCTGCTTCAGGATCTGTGTGCACTCACATAAAATGGAGTGTTTCACATCTCATGTGACTCTTCTTCTGCAATGAACGCCGCCTACTCCAATGAGAGACGTTAACAGATGATGATATGGTGATAAAAATCTTTAAAGAACATAAAAAAATAAAGTAAAATGAAACACACTTGCAAATAAGACAAGAGATTAATGCTGCAGAAAATCATTCATCTTAGGATTTAGCACACAGAAAAAAATAAACATTTTAGCTCAGGTTCATATATTTTACGGTTGCACATTAGAGCTCTGAAACCTTAAGTACATTTAAACATTAAAGGCTACTCTCCCATAGCCTATTAAAGGAGACATAGAAATTGCTTTGATTTGTTGGCAAAGTGAAATTAATTTTATTGACTGAATAGGTATTCTTGGTGATAAACGCCCTGATCAATTTTGTAATCTGTGCTCTAGTAGCTGCAATTCCAGCATTGTAAAAGAGACTTCGCAGCAGATTAAAATTATATATATATATAATGCATCACCAGCTAAATTCATGCAAATTCCAGTGACAGTGCAACACTCAGTTTGCACAGCTGTAACTTTACAGCTGGGGTTCATTTGGTGGTTTTAGTAAGGTATGGTTTAACAACTTGCCCATCTAAAACATATTTCTACATCAGATAATCTATATTGCACTTAAAACATGCTGTAAATGAAAGAATCTGTGAAAACATGGCACTTCCAGATAATTTTTAATTGAAACTCAACATAACCTGCTTCCTACCAGGTTCAGCATAAGTTACCACAGTGATTTAGCCAGGTAAAAAGAGAGCCATTTTGTGACACAGAAAACTCAGACTTTAAGATCGACATAGCTCTCTAACCCATTAATCTCACTTCGTAGTACACCCCTCAGAGGTAACCACGTAAGGAATATCCACTTTCACTGAAATCATACAGAGCCTAGAGTAAAACATTTGTCTGAAACCCTGGATTTAGAACAGTTTAGACCATGTTTAATACGAGCACCTGCTGTAGCAGTTTACATCATTTTTACTACAAATGACCAAAATCAGTCACTAATATCATAAGTCCATTATTAAACTGTCTTATCTGTTGGATTTATATTTATATTGGAGTTGATGTCACCTGCTTTTTGTCTCTGTCAAATTATAGCTGAATAATTAGATTTAAACATCAAATGTAAATTTTTGGTAGGCATCCAGATCTGTTAAGGAAAATTCAGGTTGGGTAAATGACTGAGTGGATGATGAAGAAACAGGCTAACCCCCTGTTTTTAAAACAAATGTCCACATTGACACACTGGAATAAAATGGAGGCTCTGCTCTGTTTGTTTTTGCTTTTTTGGAGTTGATTGAACAAATTCTGGTCAGCTGTTCTGGAAACTCAGAGTTTGTTGAACCTGCTTTCTGGAACAGGGCCCTGGATTGTTCCAGGATTAGGACCCACTGAAATTGTTTCTCCATTTGGATTCTTTGGTTTTTAGCACTTGTAGCTTTGTTACAGCTTTACTTGTTCTTGTATGTGGACTACATTTCTCTGGGACCAATTTCTAAGGGCATTACAGTACAAATATTTGCTATGTTTTCCAGACATAAAAACCATAGATTAGTCTACAGTGAAAACACAATAATAAATACTAGTGGTGTTTATTCACATAAAAGATGTCACATAAACTTAATCTGCTAGTTAAACCTGAGGAAAAGGAGTTTGGCTGCTAAGTGTATTAAAGACTTGCAGACTAATCAGCAGGATGAAGGAGGGAGGAGGAGCACGTAGAACAAGTAAAGTAGCAATGAAAGGCTTCCCTGAAGGAGGAGGAGGAAATGTTTTTGCGAGGGTCAGTCCTGTTTGTGCGTCTCTGCTGTCAAAGCCTCTCCTGCAGCAGCAGACGAGGTTAAGACTTAGGAGGCCGGCCCCTCTCATACCACGTCTCCCTCAGCACTGACAGCTCACTGAGGCACACACACACACACACACACACACACACACACATAGACAACATGCACTGTCTTAAACTTTCCACTTTACCCCAGTCCTCCTACCTCCTTTTTAATGCATCTGCCCTTCTCTTCCCTCTCTGTCTCCTGCTCTCCCATTGCTTCAGTTTCTCTCATTGTTTTTCTCTTTCTATCTTTCTTCTCTTTCTTCTCACTCTCTCTAATTGGTCTCTGCTAGGTTTGCTTAGACAGGCCTATTCATCATAGCACCATCCTCAGAGACAAACCCTCAGGGAGCAAGGGGGAGATAGACAGAGTCAGACGGGAGGGCGATAGGGTCTGCCGCTTGTCAACCCACTTCTCTCCTCCTTTTTTCCCCTCTTTACTTCCTTCTCTCCCTCGTCTCTGCTCGGTACATAGATGTCAGTTTTGCAGAAGGAAGAGGGGATGAGGGGAGTAAAGAGGGAGGGAACGTAGACACATTAGTTAGGCTATTAGTTCAACAAGCTGCTCCCATGCCTGTCAGTGGTCCAACATCCAACCACACACGCACACACTGTTCTCACATTTGACATTTGTTACATGTAGTATCTGTGAAAGAGTGATTGTGAGTGATGGGCCAAGAGTCGGGGGGGGGGACTTTACATGGAACTGCATGTCTTGTCATTTCTGGGGTCCAGAGAACCTTAATGAATGAAACACAGCACATAAGGACTCTGTACAAGCCATGCTCATTTTTTACCGCTGTCACTGTGTATTGCATTTCTTTGACTCTGTGTGTGTGTGTGTGTGTGTGTGCGTGCGCGTGTGTTAACATGATCGCTGTTGTAAAGGGCAAAGAGAAGCATGTAGAGCTTCATTGTGAGAGGTCCAAATGTCTTCTGTGATAAGGTCAAACCATATTTTTCCCACTGTAAGTGTGTCAGAGAGTTTCTCTTCATTTGATGGGTCAGCAGTCAGACCAGCTTTCTTCTTTATGATGCTGAGAATTCCTTTTTCTAAGATTTGCTTGACTTTGGCAGTAATAAAACCAAATGATGAAAGGTGAAAATAGAAACTGCTGGTATATTTGTATTACATGTTCAAGTGAGACAAAAACTCGAAATATTCCTATACTCCACCAGTCCAAACCTTTTTGGACTGTGACTTCTAATAATGAAGGTGTGTCTGGTTACAGTAGGGAATGTCTCTGGGTTTCATTCAAGATTATTTAAGGCTTCAGGATGTCCAGTTAAGAAGTCAGAAGTCATTATCCAAAATCTTTTTGGGAATTAATTGTTTTCTCAGAAACAATTAGAAGGTGCGCTGGGCAATAGTGGTCATCATATTAAAGTACAGCCAAGTGAAAAACACAGTTTTCACAGGATTCTATCCAGTTCTGTGAATAACTAACTAGACCCTTACTGCTTCCATGGGAATTAAGAGGGTAAGTAGCAGCCAGGTGCTGTGAATCAAATGCACTTGATTAATTGATCATCAGCAAGTGTGAGCACCTCTACAATAGCAAAAGTTTTGGCAGTTTGCTGGTCTGGACTATTCAGGTGTGTGTTACCACCACAATGACACAATATTTCCAGGAGTGGACATCCCAGCAAATTCACCCCAATGCAACGCTCAGGGAAATTAAAAAACCCAAGAGCTACATCTCAGACTGTACAGGCCTCAATTAAAATGCTAAATATTAAAATTCATGACAGTACAATTAGAAAAAAACTGAACAAGTATGGCTTGTTTGGAAGGGTTGGCAGGAGAACATGAAAGCATGGCTTAGGTTTGCAAAGTTGCATCTGAACAAATCCGAAGACTTATGGGTCATTCCATCTCAAATCATCAAATTTTTAGAACATTTTCTGCTCAACCATCTCTGATTTGCATAAAAAAATGTTATGGTCCAAAGTTTGAACATATATAACAATTGATGTGAAATTTTAGCTTCATATAACAAATACTTTTTAAGAGATATTTTTTTGAAAAAGGGTCTGTCCACCCACTTTCAGGCCTTTTTTTAACGCACATTGAAATCTGCGGCAATGTTTGAACATGAATATCTCAAACTATCAAAGATAAAAGCCTGAAAACTGGCCTTTCTTACCATCAAGATGAATCAGAATCTGTAATTTGGGAAACATACATAAAAATATGTCTGAGTATTGGTCAGTTAAAATATGGGAAAAAAAATTCAAGCTGTCCTGTAAAGTCCCATATAAAAAAACTTCACATTTCAAAAGACAATTTCTGATTGGTATATAGTTGAATTTCACAATACTGAAAAATAAAACATGTAGAATACTTAAAGAAAACAATTCTTAATCACAAAAACAAAGAAAAGGCTATTTTCGTTCAACTTTCATGATGGATTCAGAAAATATGACAAGTTGTACCAAAAAGACAAAAATATCAGTAGATTGTCCTATTCGAACAGAACAAAATTCTGGAGTCTCCAGATGGATAGACGAGACCAAAGTGGAGATGTTTGGCCAGCGCCATGTTTGCAAAATTAAATTAGCATATTAGCACCAACACCTCATACCAACTGTGAAGCACGGTGGTGGAGGGGTGATGATTTGGGCTTGTTTTGCAGCCACAGGACCTGGATACCCTGCAGTCGTTGAGTCAACCATGAACTCTTCTGTATACCAAAGTATTCTAGAGTCAAATGTGAGGCCATCTGTCTGACAGCTAAAGCTTTGCTGAAATTGGGTCATGCAAAAGGGCAAACAGCAGCAAATCTACAACAGAATGGTTGAAAAAGAAAAAAATCAAGGTGTTGAAATGGTCCACTCAGAGTCCAGACCTCAACCTGACTGAAATGCTGGAGTGGGAGCAGTGTATAAATGAATGCCCTCAAACCTCAATGAACTGAAGGAATGCTGTAAAGAAGAGTGGGTCAAAATTCTTCCACAACGATGAGAGAGACTGATAAAGTCATACAGAAAACAATTACTTCAAGTTATTGCTACTATAGGTGGTTCTACAAGCTACTGAACCATGAGGTGTACTTAGTTTTTTCACAGGACTGAATAGAGTTCTATGAAAACTTTCAGCTTCCCATGACTTTATGTCTCTGGTTTGTTGCAACTAGAGCCATGTTTATGGTATGGTTTGACCATCCATACACTCAACTAGAGAAAGGGACAATTTAAAAGTAATCAATTTTTAGTAGACTTTTCTATTACCAGTGTTCTTGCCTGGTGATAGACCAAAACTGTATGGTCATTTAAGTTTCTTAAACCACAGCATCAGATCTCAGTAAAGAATTTGAGGACAATCTTATTGTAGCAGTTAGAAAAGATTGGCCAAATCAGTGGAAATAGGATGTAAGTTGAAACAAACCTGAAGAATCCTTTCAATAAATAATAATGCATAGTACTGACTATTCCACATCTTCAAAGATGTTTCAACATGTAAACACATAGCAGAAAAACAAAGGAGAATGCGCTTCGACATGAATGGAAAGAAAGCAAAGAGAGATGGGAATGCAAACACAGCAGAAGTCATGAATATGCAACGCATAGCTCACCCTCTGCTCCATCCTTTTCCTCTGTATGTTTTGTCAGATTCTCGCTGCCTTCTCCTCCTGTTTGATTCAAATCTCCTGCTCTCTCACTCCTAATACCTCTTCAGCATCTCTTTTCCTCACCTCCCTCTCTCTTGTATGAGCCCCTCTTCACTAATCATCTGAGGCCCAATTATACTCAGTTGGCCCCGCACCTCCTCACTACAGGGGCTCTGGAGGGCCAAAATATACCGATGCTGACTGACGTTAATTTGCATGACTTCTTGGCCTCCATAAGTACCACTGTTGTCTGTCTTCTGCCGTTATATAGGAAGCCAGGGGAGGAAGAAGAGAGGAGGAGAGGTAGAACATGTCATGTTATGTAATCTGAAGCAATGGTAGGAGAGTAAAGAAGGCAGATAGTGTCACACTGCTTTCTAACTAAGTAACTACTGTCAAACCCTTATTTTGCAAGCAGACATGGATCTGACAGATCATACATCAGCTCTGCATCTGCCAGGCTAACATTTTTGGCAGTTGGTGTTTGCCCACATTTTTGTAGTCTGAGGGCATAACTTAGCATTTCAGACTATGCAAAATTAAACTTCCCATCCACCAGTTTCCTCCTATTTTCAACACAAATTACATTTTTTACATATACCTAGTGTCTGGTCTTCAGCTCATGCAAATAAAATTTTGGACTTAAGAAGTTAAGTCTTTTGGGATTCCATTTTGCTAAACAAATCGGATACAGTATACTGATATGTCAACGGTGACTCTATAATTTTCTTTTTCTTTGTCTGTCATGCTATTTTTTGATAATACAAGTTTTTAAATCCAGAAACTGCACATTTTTTAGACATACACAAACAGCAGCATCATGATTTTAAATTCCTATTGTAAAGTCAGCTCAATGAGTACTAGATCCTACAGTGTAATGCAACTCAGTATAATGCAAAGCTCCCAAGTCTTTCAAACTTGTCAGAACTACTGAAGATATTGCACAGGACTTTACTGGCTTTATAGTTCTCACAATGACCAATTAATAGATTGTAAGATGTAAAATATGTACACTTTAAATTAAGTAGTTTTAGGAAAATAAGTTTCAGTAGTTGTAGTCTGTAGTAGACATAATACATAATAATTTGTTCTGACCAGAGTGCGTAGTTGTGCCATGGCTGATTGAGACAGACTGTTGTAGTCACTGTGATTACTGCTGTAGCCATTGTTGTGTGTAGAAAGAATGAAGTTTTAATGAAAAAAAAAAGGCTTCATTTTTCAGACCTAGAGGCTACATCCATCTTTAAGATACAGTCTACAATTTAATACAGGTATCTGGACTAAGTTCAGTAGGAGCAGTAAAGCGTATACTGTTGAACCATGTCCATACTGTCATAGATTCAACAACAAATGCATTTTTAGTCTGAGCGATAAACATCAAATATCTGCAGAGAATATCTGTACACTGGCAGTGCATTATAAGTGGACAGAAGCAACATACTCTTACTGTAGACCAGGTGAAATGCAACAAATGTTGTATAGGAACACGAAAGTGTATAGGAAGTCACATAAAAACTACTGCAAGGGAACCCAGAAAAAGAAATTACCACACTGAGCCTTCAGGGGCTCCATAAATACTGGAAAAAAGGGGTGTAAGAGCACCAGATTTAATGTTGTCTAAGAATTAGTCCAACCTTGATAGCTGGAGTAAAACAGTGATTGTTAACTTTCACTCCGGTGTTAATCCTTTACCATATGATGCATTCTTACACAACCTTACAGGGTTGCCTTTGGTTGGCAAGGAACCAGAACGAGCACAGAAACACATACGCAGACACACGCACAAAAGCCCTGCTTGCCGTTCTGGTCTCCTGGGCAGGCACCCAAACTGCGGACAGCCTGGCCTATGTCTCAAGCTGGGTATGTGCTGTTTTCTGTGTGTGTGGCGTGTTGTCGCCATGTCGTGGCTTGTGTCCTATTATCACCCCACTCCCCCTTTCTCCTCCTTACCCACACACACACACACTCACACACATCACACACCTCTGCCCCCTCCTGGACTCGGCCAGCAGCCAAGACTGCAGCACTGGGACACTCCATTCACTCAGATTGGTGGGGTGAGAAGAGGGAGGGGGTGAGATGAGATGTGTGTCCCCAGAATGAAAGCAGCACTGTGGGGTCACAATGAGACACAAACAGCCACCAGCTCTGTCAGCAGCGCCTACTGTCCAGGACTGAGGCTGAATGTACAGGAATTTGGCATTCACACCAGAAACAACTGTGCATTTCTGTGTGTTTGTGTACTGGAAAACAAGTAAACGTGCAGCTAAACACTCACACAGAACCTTTAACTTCCAAAAAATTATTTTTATTCTGAAGGACCAATAAAATTATGGCAAATATTTACAAATAATTACTTCTTAGTTTCACATTACAGGTACATAAATGGAATAATTCACCAACAACAGTCACTCAGGTGGACGGATGGACAGGTACACAGACTGAGTATGAAGAGATGCATCAAGCAAACTGCAATTTAATATTTCACAGTAAACTCAAAGCCAGGAAATAAAATAACAATAATATTAACATTAGAAATATAAAAAATAAGCATAATATCAAATTCACCATTTATTTCCAGTTTTCTGAACAAAACTGATCGCAGTTCAGGAACAACAAAAAAAAAGTGAGGAAGAGATAAAAGAAGGAAAAATCAAGTGATGTGATATCTTTGGCAAATTCGCACTGCAGTAAAATACATTCAAATATTAAGACAACACACAACACACAAAGAGGAAAAAACACCAAGTTTTGTTTGCAACTACTAGAAAATTGAATAAAAAACATACACATTTTCTTAAAGAAGCATTTCTTTTAGTTTTTTTAAATCCTCCCCTCCAGAATATTTGAAGGCATTTCTTATCTTGATTTTTGTGTTTGTAAGTCTTTTCTTCTATTTAATGTGGATTTTTTATTTTTTTTTTTGTACAAGAGTTTATCATTTAAAACAGGCATCACAGGCTTTGGTGAATGTTACAGATATGTTATCTTTTTTGTCGCGTTTTAATTTTGAAGAATAGCACAAGCTGAATCATTGAAACCAGATTTATTATTCGCATTTATTTCCGTCTCTTGTTTGTTCACTTTTTCATTTATTTTTTTTGTACCAAAATGTCACAGATATAAATATCTCTTTAACACCCCAGATAGGAAGCCATGGACACAAAAAAACTCCAGATTGTTACACGAAAGGCCACAGTAAGGTGAAAAATTATGTATCTATTCTTTTTTTTTTTTTTTTTTTTTTTAAAAATTTTTTTAAAAAAAATATTTTTTTTTTGTTGTTTTTGGTTTTTT
>VUQI01028404.1:79684-101410 GCA_015106735.1 Paratilapia polleni
AATCATGATGCTGTGTACGTGTGTGTGTGTGTGTGTGTGTGTGTGTGTGTGTGTGTGTGTGTGTGTGTGTGTGTGTGTGTGTGTGTGTGCGTATTTCTTCCTGCAGATCTGTGACTGAAAAATCCACATTTTGGGAGATTCCTGGACTAATGTGGATGCTGCTTGATCAGCACTAGGTCCTACTATCAGAGCTGCAATGATACTGTTGTTGCATTCTGAGAATTATTGTTAGTTTTTTTGTGAAAGGCTTTTTTAAAATCTTCAAACCTGTGTTTGCCTGGGCAAATAATATGAGTTCTGTTAAATGAGTTGCAGGGAGGGAAACTGAATCTAGTTTTAGTGACTCGTAGTCAGTCAGGGGGATGTTGACATATAAAACTAAAGGCACTGTCCTTGTTTTCAGCTGGTGTGGTTCAGGTTCAATAATGCCTCAGAAGGATCAAGAGAAAAAAGACAGAAATAAGGAAAGGCTCCTGCTGCGGTGCACACCGGCAGCACAGCAGGTGAGCCGTCATAAGAATCTTCTTTAGAGTTGTGTATGCACAACTTTTAAGGTCTACAAATGTGAAAGGAGCCACTCTATTACTATTTCAAAAAATTCCAGAAACAACAAAGATTGAGAAACTAACAGCTTTGTTCAGTGTTTATAGTTACCGTATGTTTATATAGCTATATATTATGTCTCACACTGCAGATTTGGTGCCTCCAATCTGTTAGCTAGTAGAAACTACACAGTAGCAATGAAGCGCTACACTCAGCCACACATAACCAAAACAAACAAAACAAAAGGAATGTAAACACTCGCAGACGATGGCTAAAACAACACCACGCACCTTAAGTCTTTTTATCATAGAAGAAAGCTTCAACACTAAACTCTAAATTCAAATGTGAATAACTGAAATTGCTATTGACATTGTGACTTCTCTTCTCTTTCACTGATTACTGTACAAGTCTTTTAAGGACAGAATTGAAACTGAAAGCTAGGTACAGGCTGAGGAAGATATTGCCCTCTCACAAGATCAACATGGGCCCTCAAACATTTGGGAGGGATAACACACTGATTTCAGATCCCTGCTGAAGGCCAAATCTGTCCTTCTCTGTCTGTACAAGATGGGTAAGGCCTCAACCCTGGTGTCATGCATTGTCACAGCGCAGAACTGATATGGGAGACACACAAACGAGAAAAAAATTCACTTATTTTTTTTCACGAGAGCAATGCTTTTATAGAAACAATTTCAAGATGTCAAACAGCACAAGGACACATTCTCAAAACGGGGAAAAGTAGAAGAAATACTTCATGGTTCTGAAAGGAAGTTGAAAAAGTAGAATGTCGCCTTAAAAAGATGATTGAGTCTCTTTGTGCTTTCGTTAAGTAGTCAGCCGATCCACTAGGGGGGCCCGTCTTTGGGGAGTTTAAAGAGAGAGATAGAAAGAGCAAGAGAAAGAGAGGGTGCCACTGCCTCCTGTTGTACTTTGGCTGATGCTAGACTGGATCAGCTTGTGGGAGGCAGCGGGAGGGATGCCCTGCCGTGATTGGTAGTTAAAATTGGTTGGGTCAGACAGCAGAGCTGATCCAGTCTAGCACCAGCCTTCTTTTGGATACTCAGGAGGCAGAAAAAAAAAACTGTGTCTTATTAAGTGGCACCTTTTGTCAACTGATACCAGGCAACAAACTATAAACAGGAAAATCGCAATCTGATCACATTTATAAACAAAGACGTCTTATATAGAAAGTTTTTTCAGATTTCATATTTCACTGCATCATCGTCGTCGTCATCATCACTATTCTAGCACAACAGCGTGACACTATTATAAATCATTACAGGCATTCACTCTTATCACGGAGTGCAGCACAGAAAAGCTTCTTAATATATTACTCTGTGTCTCCTCCATTATAAATAGCTCTTGATCAGGACTAAATCTTGTGTGGGGAGGTAGGATAGCACCTTCCTGTACTGTAACACAACCTGATGGAATTGATTTTGGTCTGATGTGAAAATGAACATTGTTCAATTTACAGCAGAGGGCTCAGATTTTAGGCTGTGCTTTTCTGAAAGATCTGTCTGTCTGTCAGTGGCATTCAAACCAATTCAAATGCAAGTGTGAATGTAAGGCATGGATGTATTAAGAGAGCTGGGGCCTCATTTATAAAAATGTTCCTCCATTTGTGAGATTTATTTAGGATCATGACATTACTTATGTTCAATTAATAAAAGGTGATGACCAAAAAAACTTACTTGGTAAGTTTTAAGAATCTCATTTGTCACTTAGGCATGTTAGGCACGTTATTTATAAATCTCAAATCAACTTAAATGGACAGCGCTTGCGATTTTCTCTTGTATATTGTCAGCAGAACTGTGGGTTTAAACAGAGATAGCCACAGTTCTGTCTTCCAAAAGAGAAAACTTTTGGAAGACAAGATCACAGTGATGGTAGAGGAGATTGAAGCCAGGCAAAACAGATTATTTGGTGGATGAGGTGGTGCAGAAAGACACTTATACATCTCGAACTTTATTACCTCTATGAGCAGGAAAATCGTGGAAAGTCTAGACTTACAAATGAAAGTTTTATAAATCTTTTCTGCTGAAGTCATATTTCATTCAAAACATAATCATAGGTTCTTGTTATAAATGAGGCCTCTGGCTGCCACTCAGCATTTCCTTCCATTTTTTCTAGTGGTCAAACTCAGTAGTCCGGCCAAAAATCTAAATTTTTTCCCCCCTTTTCAATATTATAAAAGAGATATCTGTAAAACTCTTGATGGTGTACCTCTAACTCCAAAATGTTGGATTTTAATCTTTGTATTATGAATTTATGAGTTTTATATTTGTAAAGTCTCCTTGGCCAAGTCGGAATCTGCAGACTTTGGCATCCAGTATCCAGTTCTCCTTAATACATCCATCATGTGAGGACACAGTTTTCTCACTGGGGAATCATACTGGATCATGCTTGACTTCAACTACTAAAACTGATTGTTCGCTAAACCCCACCCCTGAATAGTTATCTAACCATGGCTTAGCTACCATATTTAGATCTGTCAGGCTTTGGACTTCCCTATATGCTGAAGCAGTGTGCATGGGGCAGCAGTAGGGATGACACACAGCATTTAAAGAGTCTCATCTTCTATCCTTTTTCCAATCCAAAAAAGTAAAGAATGAAGGAATGACGATAATGTGAGATGCAAATGTTAGCACCTCTGCCTCACTGGCCTACATACTGCATTAGTAACATAGTCTAGTAAAGTGAGTTTGTATCAGCATCTTATATTTTTTAATAAACTGGATTTGGGTAACTGACTAGACTCAGATAACTATTCATTTGATATCGACTGCTTTAAAAATGACTAGAAATTTACAACATATATACTCTGCAGTATTGGAAGTCTTGATACAAACGGGGTGGGGCATAGCCAACATTTGTGACCCTGAACGCTCCCATTAAAATAATGTTATCTCGTTTATTAAACATTGTGATTCCAGAGGAAATGTGTTGAATCTGCAGCGGAAAGAATAGGATGATAATGACATGGGTGATTTTGGTCATTCAAAGTTATGATGATTGGATTGTCTTTACTTCACTGTAGCATGGCATAGAAAATTGATTGATTAATATGGGGTCATAAAAATAGCCTACTGTTTTAAAAAGTGATTTTTTTCTAATCAGCTCAAATAATTTCATCAAAAATATTCCCATCCAGAAAACAACATTTTACCCAGAAGGTCACAATACAGATAGTTTTAATGCTACACACAGTTCACTGACTTTTGGTTTATGACTGGTTAAAAACTGGATAGGGATACGAAGCCTTGACAGTGTGGGAGGGTCCAAATTTCCAAAATGTACTTGTTTACAAAACCAGTTACTGACCTTGCCATACCTGTGTCCTCACAGTATTGTATACCCAAACAGTATTGTGCTGCAGCCCAGAAGTGTATTTGTTGATTTAAGTGTCACTCAAAGAAAATTCAAACTTCACTGACGTCAGAGATTTGAAATCTTCTCCTCATTGCAGTCCAAGCGTAGGCATGTTTGTACTGAGTAGTTCTGATGCTATCCATCCCTCCCTCATCTCCTGCTCCTCCTCACCCAGCCTCCTCCTGTCTCTGCAGGAGGGGTCAGTGGCGGTCGTAGGTGGAGGCTGTAGCGGTGGCAGCAGGGCCTGCTCCTCGTGATGTTGCACTGTAATAGTATGGTGATCCTGGAGAAAAAAACAGATGCAAAAGTCTTTTAAGTCTTTTAACTGACCCTTAACAATAATGTAAAAATATGAGTCCAGTTTATTTCAACTTGGTCTTTTGTTGTCTAAATAATCGGATTATTAAAACCTACAACTCTGGCCTCTTGAGAGCAATCAGTTTCAAGCAAAAAACTGATATATTATCTTAAACGGGTGTATGTCAAGCATTTTAACAGACATTTCACTAGAAACAGAACAAGATTAGTATTTATTTGGAGTCGTGTTTCTGGCTATCTGATGGAGTCCAATTTAAAAACTCTTTTAGCTCTTTTTTGTCTCTACTATCAAGGCCCCAGTCACACAGGCCTAGAGACCGATTGACGACCTGGCAACCATCAGTCACTAGGGAAAAATGAGTGTTCCCTAACCAGCTGCAAGTGTTTACTGGAGGTTGCTGGCAGTCGCTGTAAAATTGATTGCTAAAGCTCCAGTCACACAGGCCTAGAGACCAGTCAGTGACCCCGCTGGTAACCACCAGTTGCTAGGGAAAAATGTGTATTCCCCAACTGGTTGGCGGGTGGTTTGCTGGAGGTTGTTTGCTGTCGCTAGATAAAATTGGTTGCAAAGAGGTATACAATGCTGCACCAAAAACCAGCTTGGGATTGCTTTGGTTGCTAGCAGATTGCTGTGGTTGCCCGTAGTTTGTATGGAAGATGCCGACTTGTCTGCAAACACTTGCCAACTACTCACTGAGCAGTGCTGAAACTGAAAATTGCGAGGCAAAACAGAATCGGAGACCATTCACCTTCAAAGTAAAAGTTGAGCCTTTTGAAACGTGTTGGTTTCAGCAATAAGGCACAACGTTCTCCATTTCTGGTTTGTGTTGCTTTTTTAGGGCTCTTTACCACTTGGTTAGTTAGCGAGTGTTTCCATCTTCCATGCAAACTACAGGCGACCGCAGAAATTTGCTAGCAACCAAAGCAATCTCAAGGAGGTTTTTGGTGTAGCATCCTCTTTGCAACCGATTTCACCTAGCAACCTCCAGCAACCACTCGCCAACCGGCCGAGGAATACAAATTTTTCTCTAACGACGGGTGGTTGCCAGGTGGTCACTTAATGTTCTCTAGCCCTGAGTGAACGAGGCCTAAAATAGCTCACTCTTTAGCTACTAACCAGCTAAATGTATCCTGCTTGCTGCGTGGGTCTGGACAGGAAGAATACAGAAGGTTTATAAGAGACTCTTGCTGAACACAGATGTTGGCTGCATTAAAATTTAAAAAAAAAGTTTTTGAATATTTAAGGATTTTTGGCTTTTAAAATGTTTAAAGTATTTCTCAAGAAAAAAGAAAACTAAAGAAATTGCCTTCATTTGATCCCTTCAATGTATCGGGAAAAAAAAATTATTGATTAGCAGCTGTAAACCAGGTAAAACTGAAAGTGAACTCAGCAAGAATGTAGGCAATTATTCCTCAATGGACAGGAGAAGTACTTTCTCTTTTAAACAAGTTTGGCTAATCTGGAGATCTGTTATACGATTGTCTTGTTCTTTTGCTCATTTCTTTCCCCCCCGTGTACTTCAGTGGCAATGTCATCACACCGACAGATCGCAGCAATTAACTTGGTGAGAATAATTTTTTATTACAGTTAGAATTGATGTTTAAAATGACAAAAAATATGGACAAGGCTGTAATAAATCTGAATTCTCCTTTAACAACTTGGGGGATACTTAAATGCGGTGTAAATGTGAAATGAGCAGCTTCAATTTTCTGTTAAGATTATATTTTACTTTGAATGTGAGTAGTGAAAGGCAGGGATGAGATGACATGAGCTGATGGAGCTAATGACAGAAAAAATAGTCTCCCTTTCATGTACAACCAATAAAATTAACTCCCTGACTCTTTCAGTCGCTCTCTCTCTCTCTCACACTCACACCATCTTCGTGACAGTCTAAGCTGACACACTGAGCACAGCTCTACTACTACTGATCCCTTGAGTCTATTCTCTCCCCAAGGGAGAGGTCAATTCAATACTGTAACCCCAAAGACACACAGAAGCCCACACTCACACACCTTAACACATACAGAAAACAGTCACCTGCACACACATGCACACACCTGTCTCTGTTCCTTCCATCAATCAGCCTAGCTGTGTGTTGACAGGTTATGTCTGTCCACAGTCCAGGTAATCTCAGGAGCCTCTTTGGGGAAGTGAGGCATTAAGCCGACCTGACAAACTATTTAGTCTCACTCAAGGCTTCAGGTACCCTCTCTCCCCTTTTGCCTCTTTTTTAAAACTCCCCTTTCTTTCACGTCTCACCATTTTCCTCATCCTTTCCTTATTCTTTTCTTTTGTATCACAGTCTCTCCTTTCCCCTGCCTTCAATCTCAAGCCTTTCAGTGTCTCCTAATGTTCATCTTGTCCTCATATTATGTGTCCACTCATCCGTTATCATAAACTTCCCTTACGGTCTCTCTGCCTTTTCCTTTTTCCATGCTCTGCTATCATCGTTCCTCATCATTGCATCTCCTCCTGTGCATATACCTGCATGCTCACACATGCTTTGCGCTTATTTCTCTTTTACTCGCTTCATCATCTTCTTCTTTCTTTCTTTCTTTCTTTCTCCACCTACCTTGCATCTGTCCTGCCTGGCTGGTGAAGAGACTGGAGGAGCAGCCGATTTCCGTCCCCAGGAGAGACCCATAATCCTGCTGAAACACTGGGGACAAAGGGATGCAGGGAAGGAGGGAAAAGGAGAGGTGAGGAGAGGAAAGGGTGGGGGAACACTAAAAGGTCATCACAGCTTGACCTTTTTCACCTATTGACCTTTTAAACCATCACCCCCTGACCGTTTCACCTTTAATCATGACCCCTAAAATGGCTGCTTAGACAATGACTTTGACACCGACTGTTTTTAACTCAAGGTTAATGCCTCCTCTTGAAAAACTAATGCAGAGATGTAAAGATAGTGTTAGGTTGTCTTTCAGAAGGATGTTGAAGCAACTTTTTGTGGTCACATCCTTTTCCAGGTTGTCTGAGAACATTTTGTGGAGCCTGTTTTCTTGTCACATTAGCCACAGGCTTTAAGCTAATTCTTGCCTGCTCATTGTAGTTCAGTTAGATCAATACTGGTGACTGTTTGGGACTGAATGTGCTGTAAATGTTTTTGTTATCTCTGCACCTTTGTTGCTTGGGCAAACCATTAGCTAGCTAAGATACACACACTTAAAGATGAAACTCTCTGCATAAATAAATAATTTCAACTAAAATTATGTTGCTAACAATTGCTTTGGTCTTAATTTTTAATGTGAAAGTGATTGCATGAAACATGAAACAATAGGTGGTCAGAGTCAGCTTCCTCCATTACAGCTATATAGCAAAATCCCAGAATGTTGTCTCCTAATCAGTTCCTTTCCTCACTTGCTATATCTGTTCTTCATATCCATTCATGCCTCAAATTGCCTTTAAAAAGAAAAAAACCCTCTGCTGGACCGTGTACTACAGTACAACAAAGAATGAAATGTAATATGATGAATAAGTGCAAAAGAATAAATGCAAAACAGTGTTAGAGAGGCTGGAAGTGGGGTGTAAGGTGGAATGAAATGAAACTCTTTGGTACAATTACTGACAAACAGAATGTGCCACAATAAACAATATGGGATGCACCAACCTAATAGGCTGGGGTTAGGAAATCTCCACGATTCATTGTACGTTGAATACTGCGGATGGGAATATGGACTTCCGGAAAAATCTCCCCCTGAAATGGAACACAAAACAGAGACACAGAGCATGTTTAAAAACAGTAGAGGACAGAGAACGATTTAGATTTAGGTGATGAGTAGCATGGTTTGGATCAGACTCAGGATGTTATGCCTACATTAAAAAAAACAAAAAAATAAAAAAACAAGTTATTCATATCTCATTTGGCAGGAACACACTTTTAAGTTTTAGAGACATACTTGTGGAAATACTTTGCTCTCAGTGAAGCTTTAACTGGCCTCTTGTGTTCAACAGAATGGTTTGCAGACTAGTTGATAGTGACTGAACTAGAGAGCTCAGCGAGACTGTAGTGGTCCTGGCATACAGTGGATGATAGCGTAGCTTTTCTCCCTCATTTAATACTTACTGTCTGGGGTCTACTCTTCCTCTTGTCTTCCCCTCCCACTCTTCCCTTCACCCCTTCCTCTTTATTTTTCTCTCTCGTCCTCTGGCCCGCCTGACTGCAGCCCGCCCGTCACCCCTCACATCAAAACAACATTCTCCTCCATTTCTTCTCCTTTTTTTCCCCCCACATATCTCTGTTGACTTGCTCTCTTTTTTCACTCTTTTGCTCTTTCTTTCTTTTCTCCTGAACCTTCACTCCTCCCAGGGGATCCCTCTCCCATAGCTGACAGTCACAGACCCTGATGCCCCCTCCCTCCAACCACCTCCCACCACCACCACCTCCACCACCCATTCCTCCTCTCTCCTTCTCGTTCTGTCGGTTCTGCCTCACTGCTCTCCTACACCCCCTCTGAGTGTCAGCCCCCCTGCTGCAGAGAGAAAGACAGAGAGACAGAGAGGGAGAAGGCGAACAGCAGAAGAGAGTTGCTTGCTTAATGAAGGTATGATATTAGACAGAGCGAACAAAAAGGAGGATAATTTGCCCGAGAAGTGCTGAGATAAAACATGCCGAAGCTGGAGAAGCAAAGTTTGTAGATTATCTCCTCGACTCATTCTAGTCAGCTCATGGATTCAGGCAGCTTTGAAAATTCACTGAGAAAAATTCAAATGCTGGTACTGTTTGTGTGTGTGTGTGTGTGTGTACAAAACAAGTTTTCTTTGTGCTAGTGTGTGCTTATGTGTGTGTTTAGCTGCGTCTGTCAGGTGGGGTCGGGATGTTGTCTCCATGGCATCCCTGGGTGCGAACATCCTCTCCCTTGTCATCACCGTAGTGACGGCAATGTGTCAGGTTGTTTAGGAGACGAGGGGCGGAGGGGAGAGAGGAGGGGAAAGAAGGCTCAGGGGTCTCCCTGGTGTAGCTCAGTGTCAAGGTCGCACACACACACACACACTGTCAAAAACAAACACATACACACAAACAATCACATGCCAGCACACGCATAAACATCGACCAACCCAAACGCACACACACACAAATATGCTGTCAAACCTGAGGACAGGACGGGGTGAGCGCAGGGGGACAGGGTGACAGGGTTACCCATCTTTAGACGTGCTGTTCCTACATGTCCACTGAGAGTGTGTGTTTCTGTGTGTCAACCTATGGGTGTGTGAGTGTCACAGACTGAATGATTGGGAATACACAGAGACAACAACTTGTAAACAGCATTGTTTTTTGACTTCGTTTCACTGCTGTTTGTGTTTCTCCCTTTATTTTTCTGCAGTATACTTCACACTGACCACAACCACCACTGCAAGTCTGAGAGAGAGTGAGAGAGAGTGAGAGAACAAGAATAGCAGTTGAGGATTGAAACACAAAAGCATCGTAGAAGGCGGAGTGGAAGGGAATGAATGAATTAGTCGTGGGTCACTGGTGATTCTCATTAAAAACAAATTACTAATGTTGAGGAGGGACAGCTGTGCTACTGTGGCTGGTTTCTAATGATACACACACACACACACACACACACACACATACACACAACAGAGGAACAAATACACAAATATATGCACACAAACAGACACACGCACCACCCCCTGGGAGCACTGTCACCCATAGTGTAGACAGACAAGAAAGAGGAAGTGGCAAAGCTAGCTAAGTACAGCCCCCAAATACACACACGTTCCACACAAACATCCAAGAGGATGTGTAAGTAGAGATTGGTTGACACGATGTGTGGCAACAGTTACTGTAGGGTAAAGCACAGTGGCAGTTGTTGGTGCTGAGTAAAAGTAAAACAGCTTTACTAAATGTGCATGTACTTATATTACTCGTGATGTGGTGACATGTCCCATTGTGGCAAACTGTCTCCCTTATGGGGAGAAAAAGTAAGTCCTCAGTAATGTAAATGTATTAATTTCAGTATGAAGACTTGGTTTTAGGTTAGGTTTTAGGGAAGTCAGAGTTATGGTGCCTACTGGTGAAAGTACATCTCCATAAGTCAGCGTATAGTGATGGAAACATGACTGTGTGTGTGTGTGTGTGTGTGTGTGTACTCACCTGGTACCATTCCAGTGAGGGAGGGGGTGGAGTAGCTGCCCTGTCCAGTGGGAGGGACATGAGGAGGGTAGCCTGGCAGAGTGGTGCTGGCTAGATCTCGACCTGTAATCAAACACACACACATACATACACACACGTGTTTGCTGTCATTAGTGTCTTACTGTTATCAGTATCAACACTATTACTAATTTACCATCATCATACTTCCTTGCTCACTACCATGTCTTATAGTTTGTTTTTATTTGTTGTGGTCCTGTATTTAATGACCTTCAACTGTCCCTTGTTGGACCAGAAGACATTCAGTGCTAAAAGATGTTTTCCAAGTCCACTGTCAAATTAACTTAGACCCTTTTTTGGTCTAAATGCTATAAATACAGAGATCATGGTGACCACAGTGGCTACAAAAAGCCTCTCTAATTAAGTCGTGATGTGAAACTGGTCAACATCTTAGGGGGAAAAAAAGCACTTATGAACTTACAGAAAAGTGGGTTAAAACCTAACTGTAATATCTTTCTGATGGTGTGGAAAGTTACTCAAGTGGCCCTTTTTTTCCACAGATGAGATACTGACTTTAAAGCAGGTAAATCTGGTGTTACCATTCAAATGCATGGTCCTAGGAAGTAGCTAAAAATTAACACACATCTTCATGTTATTAGTCATTAAAAAATGTGTCTGCTGTGCTATAAAAAGGGCCATTTACAGTAACAAGAGAACATCTTATTTGTCACTTTACACCCCTGACAGTAATTACACTGAAGATTCAAAATGAATGTTGCAGTGTTAAACTGTTACAGAAGTCACCCTAAAAATATTAGGCTTCTAGCAGTGTTTTTATTTTACTAAATTCTGCAGGAGCACATTCATCCAGGACGTCCTTCTTTCTTTTGTTTCTTCCCTTCTTGTTTTCCATCCCCTGGCATCTATTAATTTACCAACTTCCCCCTTCTCTCGTTACCTCAGCCTCCCCCTCCTTGCTCTGTCTGTCACTTGGTGGATAGGATATATAACTGCATTAGACTACATGACAGTGTGTCGACCCAAATCATTTCTCTATGTTTGCACGCAGTAGACATTGGGAGTGCGTGGAGAGGGTGCCCTCCATTCATCATCATCATATACACACACTCAACCACACACACATGCATCAACACCCTCCTCCTGCCCCCCTGCACACACACATTTATCATCATCATAAACAGCTCAGATGCTAACACCATCAATCCCATTCACTTCCCCTCCACTTAACCACCACTAACTAAGTGAGGAGGAGGAGGAGGAAAGGGGAATGAGGGGCAAGAGGAAAATACAGAACATAAAAGACAAGAAGAAGAGGAAATGGCAAGAAACAATAAAGAGGAGACAGGTAAGAGAACGAGAGGAGGGGGAAGTGCTAGAAGGTCAACAGCAGTGGTAGATAAATATTTCTTTACTTGAGACAAAGTAAGAGAGGGAAGGCTCCAGAGGAGGGATAGTGGATATATTGGACAAAGGATGTTGAAGATGGAGCTGCCCGAAAGGAGGAAAAGAGGAAGACCATAGAGAAGGTTTATGGATGTAGTGAAGGATGACATGCAGAGGGTTGGTGTAACAGAAGACGATGCTGAGAAAAGAAGAAGAAGAACTTGAATAAAAGCAATATCACAATATTAGTTTTCTCCATTGCAAGTAAATGTCCTGCACTCAAAAGTATTTTTAAGAAAGTTAGTGTTAACTTAATTCACTCAGTTATCAAACATAAATGTTTGTTATCCAGTATGGCTGCCTAGACTCACAAATATCATATATATTTGAAGAATTTAAATGTACAATTTTAAGTACTTCATAAACTGCTTGTAAACAGCATTGTATTTTATATTTGTTTTAAAATATGTCGCATACATTGATGAAAGACTAAAGAACATAGACTGTATAATAAAGATGGACATAGCATATCAGCTTGTATAGTGAAGCCAATGCAAAGGTGCGTTGAACCTGCATTCCTTATAATGGCCAGCAGAGGGTGACTCCTTTGGTAGCAAAAACAAGTCAGATTGTGTAAAAGTCTTTGAGAAAATGATCTTATTTTAATTATTACTTGACTATGACTTTATTTTTTTAGTAGTGTTCCTCAATACAGCATGATGAAGATAAACTACGATTAATAAACTATTTAGAGTAAAACAGATAATGAGTAGGGTATGCTTTAGGGTTTGGCTACTCTGGGATTGACAAGTCACTACAATGTAGGTGCACAGTGTTCTTGGCTTTTCAGTCAGATCCATACCTTGCTTGTTCAGCTTTTGATTGTACATAAATATACTCTGTTCGGTTTTTCCAGTAAGCATGTTTTATATGTAACACTAGCCAAAACTAGTGTCCCATTTAATATCACTCTGAATAAACGATGCAACTTGCTATTCAAGCTAGCAACTAGTGTGACCATTAGCTTAATAAAGGAACATTTAAAAGGCTGATAGAGAATTCAAGGCTGCAAAACAGTAGTCTACAAACACTGGTTGATGTCACGGTGGGTCTGTCAATATTTTATATAAAGTGTATGCAAAAGAAACAATTCCAGAAATTCCATTTCCATTTTTTTTTTAATGCACTGCTGCCATATTCGTTTACCAAAGTATAAACAAACATGACGGCTGTTTATTGTCAGATTTCCTGTGGGGTGTTCTACGATGCAAGCTCAACATAGCCAGGCTTTCTTTGGGTTAGCTGGCTTGACAAAACCTAAAACCCCAGTCGGAGACAGGTATCATGACGATTTCTTTGTTAACACAGACTTTCTGCTTCAGATTCTGTGCATGCTTGCATAAAAATGGGCTTTTGACCCTTCATTTGACTCTCCTTCTGTACAAAATGGACTGCCTACCCCAATCAGAGACATTTCCAGAGGAATGGATGATAGAGATCTATAAAGAATATAAAAATGTAACAGTAAAATACAACACAGTTGCAAAATTTCTGTTTGCATGCAATTTGCTAATTATCACTAAACACAAGTATAGCTGAGGCTGATGGCAATAGCAGGTGTTTGGTCATTAACCAACGTGCTGGACAAATTAAAAATGATGGGACTAGATTCAGGGGATCACCTAATATTGAAAATCAATTCAATATTGCTACCAGATTTTGTGGCAATCCGTCCAATATTTGTTGAGCCATTTCACTCAACATGGGATTAAAATTTCTAGTTTCATAAACAAAAATGTCAGTCTGAGACCAACATAGTTCAATGCCTGACCAACATTGCCATCTCTGTGGAGAATGTGTTTTACATGTACATTTCAGCAAAAATGATCAAAAATGTTTGGTAATAAAAATAATTGTTTACGCAGATTTCATTGTTGTTACAGTTTTGTTTGAATGCTCTCACATATCAATACCCGTCAACATCAAGTGTCCAGTATCAGTCATGCCACACAGGAACATGGACAAATGGAGAGATAGAAGAAAAAACAGCATTTGTGGCTACAAATCAACAAAGAATCTTACATCTAATCCTTTCATTTTTCTGTCCTCTTTACTTCCTATTTGCCTCTTCACCTCCCTCCCTGCTTGTGTTTCTCCCTCACAGATTGCTTCTCTACTCCAGCCTCTCTCTGTCCCTCTCCGCCTCCTCTCTCCTGTCTCGTGTAGTAAAGTTTTTCTTGGTGTTTGACGCGACAGCGAGGCATTAGTGCAGACGGGCTACTCATCCGCTCAGGGTCAGTGCACAGGGCAAGGAGGAGAGGGAGGAGAGGCTGAAAGAGAGGAGAGATGGACTCTCCACAGCCCAACTTAGAGGGGGCAGACAGGGCCAGATCCTCTGAGGTGTGTGTCTGTGTATATGCATGAGTGTGTATGTACGTGAAAGCGCACAGTGTATTTGTGCATATGTATGGCAGTTGTACTGATGTATCTGTTCTCCACAGCTTTGCTGTAGAGGTCAACAAACAAGTACAAGTCTCCTCCACGCTCACTTGCAGCTACAGATGAACACACATCCTCTGCCTCTCTTTCTCTCATACTGTCTGCCTATCTAACTCTCCCATATCAAACAGCCATCAGAGCAACACATGTCAAACCTGGAGGGATCAAGCGTGCGCAGAATGTCCCTTTGTGTGTTTGAGCTATAGTAGGCTGGGTGAAGTTCAGGATAAAATAAAATGCCCTACAGATTTGGAAAGGCTTCAGAAAGGAGGATTGAGAGTGTGAATGTTGCTCTACAGCATGTGTCCAGTGTATCACCACTTCAAGGATGCAATAACATTCCATCAAACACACAGACGTCTGATCCCCTTGAGGGAGCTCTATTCTGAGGGTAAAGACAGGCATGGAAATGTATGCATAATATTCAGAAGGTGTGCATGTGTGTGTGTGTGTGTGTGTGTGTGTGTGTGTGTGTGTGTGTGTGTGTGTGTGTGTGTGACAGAATATGAATGTGTGTGTTTGCATGCATAAGCAGAAATGGAAATTTTATCGCTCTCTTTTTTTCCTCACACTGTCTGTGTCTCTTGCTTTCTCTCTTCCAGCATGAGCAGGTAATATTCCTCAGTGGTTTCAGACGGCAAAAACGAGCCCATTCCCAGATATCCCAAATTCCCAGCTCTATGATTCCCCTCATTACAGATGGGAACGTCAAAGCCTTGTTCAAGTGTTCCCTGGTCTACTCTTAATTAACCACTGCCTCTCCCAGTGTCCCTAAATGGAAAAAGAGGAATAGATGAGGCTCTCGCTTTTCGTCTATCCTTTCACCTTTCTTTTCCTCCTTTCCTCTGAGTTTCCTTGCTCTTCTGAGATCCTAAGCGTTAAGCTCTTTAAGCCCTGAGAATTGTGGAGCTCCTGCCACTGCTGAGGTAGACTTAAAAAGCATTTGCCTTACTGTGTGTGTGTGTATGTGTGTGTGTGTGTGTGTTTTAAATACAACTGTCAGAGCTCCAGTTAAGGCTGATTATAAAGTATTAAATGCTATCTGTTTTGTTTTCCTATTGAAATATTTTATGGAAATTGTATGATGTGAATTATGGGATAGCACAGCAAGAGGTTGGCCAACAAACAGTGTTTTAATCCCGAAAGAAAGCATTTTCCTTTAATTCTCTCTTATTTTTTATTTTTTTTATCACCATTCAAAATTTTGTGTAATCATTAAGGAGGATAGTGATTTTTATAATATTTTTATAATATCATCCAACCTCCGACTGTTCATCTCTTAATGACTGGTTTATGGGACATGACTAAGATGATGACAGTTTGAATCCTGTCTTGTAAATGTAATAATTTGCATTATTTTTTTTTTTGTCTTTTCCATTAATAAAATGTTCACAACAGAACATCCCAATTCTAAGAGGTTTGCTTTCAAAAAGGCAAAAACAATATGAAGAAAGGTGTGCAGAAGCTGAACAAATGGTCCCAAAAAAGACTTCATTACCTGATGAAGCTCTGAGGTTGAAAATGTAGCTGTGTACAAAACATTTTTGGGCAAATCTATATGAACACCTTTTTTGTAATAATTTCTTAATCAGGTTTCCAGATGTTGTTCAGTGCAGAAGATTATTAGTTTGGTGTAATTTTTACCTGGAACTAGTGAATAGGACTGTGGACCAGAGACACTGGCTCCTAACTCTGCCCCTGTGCCCGGATTGGCCAAACTGTTCTTCATCTCGTCCAGCCCTCCTGCTAGTGAGGCCATGGCTGAATAATCCGATGTCTGGAAGAAAGCAGGAAGTGCAAAAAGAGTAAATTTATTAGCAAATCAAAACAACATGTACTTATTATGAGGCTTGCTGTTAGATCTAACATGGATGCAGTGTTTGTTATATCCTGCTACATTTCCAGCATGCTGCACCTTCCTCATAGCGGAGAGCAAAAGCGCTTTAGAATGAACACAAACACACACACACACACTGACATACAGAAACACACCTACATCTGAGAGTTTATTGATCTGTTTACAAAGACAGGGATTTACTGTACAACCAAGTCCAACAGTCTATAACCATAGGATCAGCTTGCTCTTTCTCTTCATCTCTCTCACCCTCACACACACACAGGATACATAGACACACGTATATATCATCACACACACACAGTGGCATTACATAGACCACAGCTAACACAAAGCCTCTTGTCTCCCCAGATACCAACAACAATAAGAACTGTGATCATCTCAGCACACGTACACACGTTCTCCCAGTGGCATTAACCCAACATACACACACACACTACAAAAGTTAAAACCCACATAGAGAAGGCTGAAGTGACAAAACAATATGTGGTTGTCTAGATGTACAGTTTTTAGTCTCTGTGCCAGCTCTCTTAAAAAAAAGAACAAAATGATACTGAAGTTAAAAAGAGGCTGAAAAGAAATAAAGCAAATTTTCCTATATATATTTATAATTTTGCCACATGATAATGTGAGGAACAGAAGAAGATATTTTATGTGTGACCTTGATTAAAAAAAAGAAAAAAAAGAATGGCACATAAAAATACACATGAAAGGAAATTAGTTTTAATGACCCAATCCGTTATGTGTCTCAAAAATGTCACTTTTGATTTCCTTTTCTACAAATGTTGAATTCAAAACACAAAGAAGAGAAAACCAAAATGCAACAGTGTGGTCACGTAATACACAAATATCAAATAACTCGTTGTCCACAACATGGATTATGATCCCAAAATTTTGAAGGAGATCTGTAATAGCCCAGTCTAGCTGAAAAGCAGGGAGACAGGTGGGTAATGGAAACTATCCGCTCACCTGTGTTTGACCCCAACACAGAGCCATGACCCATCCATCCTCATCCCCCTGCCAGACCTGTGCTTGTGTGTGTGTGTGATTATGTGTGGTCCAGGCGTTACTCACTCATCTTGTGGGGACTTAAATCACTTTACACCGTCACATATTGGTGACATGACCCTGACTGGGACAAAATCCCCATAATGTAAATGACTAAATTTTAAGGTGAATACACATTTTAATGTTAGCGTTAAGCAAGCAGTACTTTTGGTAAAGGTTAGAGCCATGTATTGTCCTTTGAAGTCATGGATACAGTCCTGTGTGTGTGTGTTGTGATTTAAAGTGATGGTATCAACACTGATGACCAACTATATATAGATTAAGCACTGAAGAATCTCAGAGCCGCTGCTTTCATGATGGGCAAACGATGTGTCTGCTGACTGTGTGTGGTGTGTGTGTGTGTGTGTGTGTGTGTGTGTGTGTGTGTGTATTTGCATGCTGTTCTCTCTGTGCATTTCTTAGTGGGTAATAATTTGAGTGTAGAAACAAAAGACAAAGGCTGTGCAGAAATGTGATGAACTGTGCACAAATACAATCATGAAGAGGCACTAAGAACAAAAAAAAAAGCTTGGAGCTTAGTATGTAGCATGTAGCTTCAAGCTTGGCTCTCATCCTCGGTCAGCATCAGGATGTTTAAGCTGATCTGTTCCTAAAACTGCAGAAAAGGAAGTGACATCATAACTAAGTAAAATTAAAGTAGTCAATTTCTTAGTGACTTTGATGTTCATCCTCATTGCCCTGAGACAAGTGATCATACCAAATGCAACACCATTTATAACTCTGTTGCCCCAATTCAGACTGCATTGAGTAGTACGTTCAGCCATTTGCTCATTAAATCAGTCCATTATGTTTAGTTCAGTACACAACTGACTACTACTAGGTAAGATTTAGCTCTCCAACAGCCTGGTTGCTGCAGAGCTTTCACATCATGAATGTTCCTCTAGCATTGTTTTTATAGGTTTTTAACCAGAAAGCCATCACGGCTGAGCCAACCGAACTGCTTTCAGTCACCGGCAATTCATTTGTGTATGTACCAAACACCCCTAGCTTATAGTATTGGAAAAAAAGACATATTCATCTTGAGTTTGGCAACTAAATATAAGCATACAGTGTATGAACATTCAGGGGTGGCTTAAGCTTAGTAAGCTGGTCATTAATTACTCCTCCTGGCTGTATTTTGTTGACATACACTCAGCTAACACACTGAACCTCAAACTGTTCCCACTGTATGAGTAAAAAACTGGGCAAATTAAATATTTCACTTTACAGCATCAAATTGCTTCTGTACTTTTTCCCTATTGTGCTACTGCTGACCTGTGTGTGTGTGTGTGTGTGTGTGTGTGTGTGTGTAGGTGTGTGTAAGTGGAGGTGTGTGTTTGTGCTCACTGACCTCTTAAACACCCCTGTGCTCGTCAACACACAACACAACCACTGGACTGTGACCTGCCAAATAAGAGCTTACGCAGTACACTACACACATCCTCATTCTCTCTCTCTCTCTGTCTCTCTCTTTAGACTTCAGACACACTTTTAAGCCCTCTTTTCTCTCACACATCAGACACATCACACCTGTAGTTTTTTCACCCAATCATACATGCTATCACTGCACAGCCGCCCACCCGACCCTCCCCCCTTCTCTTGGCCGCTCTCTGTCTTATTATAATGGTGTCTAATGTGTCCATGTATCCATGTGTAGATGGGGGCCAGGCAGCAGCAGCACCAGAGAAGAAGGGGTCTGCCGTGGTAATTGGCCATGATGAAGTTTGGCCAGTGGGGTGACAGGCCCGCTAAGGAAGATGGATCATTCTCATTCGCCCCCGTAAATGTTGTCAATTCCACCGCTCATACAGCGCCATCAGCCCTCATCAAAGAGGAGGGACGCAGCTGCCGGGCCATGGAGGGGTTGGAGTTTGGGGGTTGGTGATGCTGGTTGGGGAGGAGTTGTATGGGGCAAGATGGAGGGATGCAAGTAAAGGTGGCAGGGGGGAGCTGGACCTGGGACAGAAAGTCATGTTTCTGGGGAATGGGTAGATATAAAGAGCATCTGTAGAGAAGGAATAGGGAAGAGACAGGAAATGGGATTGAGATGACTGAGGGAAACGTTAATTGTTGAATAAATTAATGGGACAGAGAAAAGAATGTAAGAGGAAATGAGCCAAGAAAAAAAGCATGCTTCTGTTGGGAAAATCTGAGAGGACTTTGACACATTCAGGCCAGCAGGGTCCCAGAAAACAAAGCATTTACCAAAAAGCAAGTCATCTCATCTTATATTCCAGCACCAGTATGTGGTACTGTTGGGAACCTGGTAGTTTTTAGTCTTTCCTCTGTGAGTAATGAGATAGATACAGTTACCTAACTCACAAACTTTGCATTGTTTTGAAAAATGATGTCTTCATACTGGTGGATCTGTCACTCAAACTGGACTCCATGGATCAAATTTCACTCCACTGCTGTTAGCTGAAGTTACACATCAGCAACAGTCCAACGGTGCTCGCTGTTTTCACTGTTTGTGTTTTCATTGTTTTACGTACAATTAGTTTTGGTATGAATACAGGACTTTTTCCAGGATGTAGGATACATAGCTTCTCATTGGTTGATTACTGCGATTTGCTTCACTACATTTTCTCCTCTGGTGTATCATTAAGTATCTTTATCATCAGAAATAACAAAAAAAATCAAACAAGCTACACACCTGTGCAGTCCTTCATCATAACACTTTAACTCTTTAATAGCAGCAGCAGTGTTTGTCTCACCCATATCACCCTCTCACTTCCATGCAGCAGGCTGGTCTGCTGAGTCAGAAATGGGAATGTAATGGTTTGGTCCAAATCTCACATCAATAACAGATGAGCCCAAATCAGCTGCTGACACAGACACACACACACACACACACAAACCACACACACACAAACAAACACACAAATAAACACGCAGACAGACTGGCTCTGTTTGTACCATTTGCATAATAGTATTTCACATTTTCACCACTCCCAAAATAGCCCCTGATTTCTCCATCTCCCACTCTCACTCCCTTTTGCCACATTGTCTTGTGTGCTCCTGATGGAAAAATTGCTTGACTATAAACAAATACAATTCCCTCAGTGGCCCACAAACTGAGACAGGGATTGTGAGGAAGGAATTTATCTGCACTCAAACTGAGCGTGGCAGCACAGGGAGGATATTCATTTCCAAACAGGCGACTCATATGGAGCTCAACTCCAGAGGAGAGGATGTGAAAGTTCAGAAATTTTGAATAAAAAATGGCACAAATATTTCCTTTTTATAATTCATTCATTTATCTAAGTTTTACAATGACTTTTTGTAAAACGTCTTGTTTGTATTGACTAGACTGTTGATTAAAAACTGTCTAGTTTGTTCTCTTACAAACTAGTGATTACACAATGACACAAAGTCTGATATTTTTCTTTCTGTCAACAAATCTTGTGATAAAATGAGTTACTATTCACACTTAAAAGAAAGATACAAGTGAACATGATTGGACACAAATTTGGGCAGCGTGGTACCATTTGAGGCAAAATCATGTTTAAATAGTTACACACACACACACACACACACACACACACACACATACAGTATATATATATATATATATATATAGAGAGAGAGAGAGAGAGAGAGAGAGATAGATGTAGATACATATATACTGATTTATTGGTAGATAATTCCAGCACTCTTCTTTTGCAAGTTAAGTTACAGCTATAGCTTGGTTTGCCCGTTTCCCCACCACTAGGCTGATCAGGTCACTGTGGTGGCGACAGTAGTCCATGTTCTGCTCTGAAGCTTCTGTGCGAGCTGCAGGGTACCGCTATCCAGAACCTGCAGGAGGTACAGAACACACTGTTGTTATGCCAGTCTCACTGAGGCTGCAGAGCAGAACAGCAACTGCTGTCATAAAGTGCAGTTCAAGACAGTGGAGTCTGAGTTTGTTCACAGGATGATTGCTCCATTAGTTATTGTCATAACATATATATAGTATGATTTATTAATGTATTTAAGAGCACAAAGGAAATCTTTTCCAAACATAAGTGGGGACAGTGGCTCATTTCACCAAATCTCAGCCTACAGCAAGATGTCTGCTCCGACCTTGATAACACAGACAGGATTTCAGTGTCAAATGTACTGTTGGGTTTCTTCTCAAGGAGAATCAAACGAGCTGAGCGCTCGTTTCAGTTGACCTCTGGGTGTTTTTGAGGAGGTCTGTAGTGTTGGTCAAGTCCGCAGTCCTCTCACTATTATCGACCAGCAGCAGGGTGTTTTTATCTCCTGCCATGCACTGAGCTCTCTGCTCTGGCAGACTGCTGGGAAGCCCAGTCGCTCTGGCACGGCATCACAGCCTCAGTTTTGGAAAGAGCTCTGCCACCCTGACACTCCTGGGTTGCACTGAACTTTCGACCCCCTCTGTCTTGGAGACAAGTGTCACTGCTCTGTAATCCCATAATCCCTTTCCACCTAGAATTCATTGTAATAAAAAATGCATGCTGCAGAGAACAGGTAGAGCCTTGATTCTGCTTCGGCTGCAAAGGCTGCCAAGCTCTTCTTTTTTTTTCTCTCTCTTTTTTTTTTTTTTTTTTGTTTAAGATTTTTTTTTTTTTTTTTTTGTGGGAAATA
>VUQI01028405.1:2500-13307 GCA_015106735.1 Paratilapia polleni
ATTGCTAGATCTCCATCAGTCCATGCAATTATATTGAAATAGACCCCGTGTTTTGTGTTTCTGAACATAAGTGCATGCAGGAGAGCTCAAGACAAAAAAAAAAAAATGTGCTCATCCTTTACCAGGGGTGCTCAGGGAGCCTGTGTCCCAGCAGGGAAAGCCAGGTGAGGGATGACGTCTACAGCCCCTCAGCCTGACTGGAGCTCAGTGAAAGGCAGGAACACCCAAGATGGATGGGACAGGGGCTAAACGAAAATAAGGTGGATCAATGAGAGGGAGAGACTTGACAAAAGAGGAGAGGATAGCTGGGAGGATGAGGGGGGGGTAAGATGAGTGATGGGTACATGGACATTCTTTTGATCCGTCACTGACTGATGCTCCATTCAGAGTGTTGACTGAGACCACCTGGGGGAGTCCGGGGAGGCAGTGTGTTTGTTTATTAGAGCCCAGGGGGAAGGGTATCATTCTGCTATAGATGGCTGTCAGCTCGGCGGCCTTACACATTGGGGTGATTGAAGGAAACTGATGGCCCACTTCCAGACAGCATCTCTTGAGCACCCAGTAAACCTGCTGTGTGATTTCATTGATGGAACGCAGCTTTCATTACACTGACATAGGAGAAGCCAAACAAGGAAATCTTTTGTATCTCGAGCCATTTTGTTATTGTTGTCAGCGAAATGAATTGCAAATAGAGAAAATTAATCCTTACCTCTGTTTCATAAATCATTTTGCTCTTCTCTTACTTCACTCTGAAAACAAGAAGCCTTTTTGTGTTCACTTGTGTGTTTTGCTAATTATTTATCTTGCCTTCACCACTACCGGCCTACATCATTCATATAGTAATGAGGTAATTCCCAAATGAGATCCCCATCCCCCTCACATCTCCTCTAACTCTCTATAAGCTCTGCTTTCTGTACCAACCACTGTTTGCCACTGCATTTATGGTATCTTTTTGTAGAAGACTTTCTCATATACACACCAATGACCTCGTTTAAGGGTCAGCATGGGCTAAATACAGTATGTCTTTTTGACCAGGAGCCAAAAAGTTCACCATCTTTTTTTTGGGGTCATATCGCAGACGCTCAAGCTCCACCTCCCTGACAGAGCGGGCGAGACGGGCCGATGATCCAAGACGGGATCCCACTTTCATTCCGCCTTGGGGTTTCGTGGGACCCTTTGACTCGCACATGCATTAGACTCCTTGGTCCATGTTAGGCAGCACGGTGGTTAGCACCGTTGCCTCACAGCAAGAAGGTCCTGAGTTTGAATCCACCAGCTGGCCAGGGCCTTTCTGTGTGGAGTTTGCATGTTCTCCCCGTGTCTGTGTGGGTTCTCTCCGGGTACTCCAGCTTCATCCCACGGTCCAAAGTTAGTGGGGTTAGGTTAATTGGTGATTCTAAATTGGCTGTAGGTGTGAATGTGAGCGTGAATGGTTGTCTGTCTCTTTGTGTTAGACCTGCAACAGACTGGCGACCTGTCCAGTGGTGTACCCTGCCTCTCGCCCTATGGTAGCTGGGACCCTGAATAGGATAAGCAGAAAAAAATGGATGGATGGAGTCAAAAAGTTATAAATCCAAAAATGAGTGTATTTAAGGTCCTTCAGTTCTCACTCATGTTCTATCTCTGTTCCTACCCATTCATTGCTCTCAAATATAGAAACATTCGACGGGAGCATGGAGTTATTCTGAGATTGCCTATTCAAGGACATTGTCTCAGTGTAGCATAGAAACTGCATGACCTTGCTCAGCTCTGTGCGTCATACAGAGAGCCGCCGAGATAAGACATGAGCCTGGAGAATTCAGAATATTATCAGAGATAAAGAAAAATGTAGATGGAGGGGGACACAGAGATTAAAGAAAGTGAAACAGTTGTGGTCATCAGTTAAGGTGACATGCATTTTATTTACAGGTTAGGCAGAGAAAGCAGTGAATGGAGAGAAGGGTGGTCAAGATTATCTGGAGGAAATGTTAGAGGAACACATGTTAATGTCTATTTCAGGTGCTTGTGCCCTTTCTGTAGTTTCTGTGTACAATGATTTACGCAAAGGGTCAGCATTTTGTTACAGTGAGCTTAATTTATACACTTTTCAGCTGTTTGAACAAATGCTCCAGACCTAAAACATTGCATTGTTCATGATAGGACCTACTTGTGATGTGTGCATGCTTCTTTGTGTATGCTAACCCTTTGGGTCCCATTATAATACAATAAAACACATTATACATTTTTCAGGTTGTTGTTAAATAAATGAAGTGCTACTGAGGCTTGTAAAATGTGGAATTATCACAATGTCAGCCAACAGGAATTTCATCTAGGTGGACCTTGTGCTGAGAGAGGTGACGAAGTGCTCTGTTTTTCATTGCATCAACACACCGTGATTGGTGACCCATCAAGAGTCGTGAATTTACCTGTACGTTTGCCATAGGATGAATTTGAGCAACAAGCTTTTCTTACTTTCTGAAATCCCGATCTTTGGATTAATGTGTCATTAGCATTCTTTCTCTCACCACCATGCGCAAATACACACATGATCGCAAAATAAAATGCACGCATGCTGCTTGCTGACACTCAGCAACCACAGAAGCAGATGGAGTTTCCTTCTAAGGAGCTGGTGGCTGTCTGCAGGTGGTGTGCTGTCTCCACCAACCACATCCATCACTTTGAGGCAAAAGCAGGGAGGGGAACAGAAGACTTTTAGCAGGGGCCCACTCCTAAAAACTCTCTCTCATGCGGTTACTTTAAAGAGAGTGTATAGTAGTCAGGGGTTTCTAAACTCGTAATCCTTACATCATACCCTCCGCAGGGCCACTGTTTTCTAAATTTGTGTTCCAAGAAAATTGTTTTAAAAGCCATTCTTTTCTGTTCCGTTCATTTTGATTATGCAGGCAGAGTGATGATAAAGAAAACAACCTGCTGAAATACTCATGTAATGAATAGCTCTACCTGTGCTTGAGAAAACATGTTCACCAGCATGGTAATGTGAGGACACACCCTGAGCTGATCGGCAGATGTAAACACACATGCAGACACACCTGCCAAGTATGAGTCACACCAGGTGGGCAGGGCCAGGAGGGAGCATGAGCTCATCCTGTTGGTTCCTGCACATTCTCCCCTCTCTGTCTTTGTCTTTTCACCTCTCTTACCTGCCTCTTCCTGTTTCTCCCTCTTGACATTTTACTTGCCCCATTACCTCTCCCATTGTGTGTGTGCATGTGTTTGTTTGTGTGCTCATTTCCCCCATCTTGTTTTTGTTGTGGCTTCTTCTCTATCATCAGAGGCAGGAAGGGGTGTGAGTTTGTTTGAGTGCGTGAGGTGGGTTGTTGTTCACCTGGTGGCCAATTAAAAAGGCAGGGCCTTGTGTGTGTGCATGCGTGTGTGTGTGTGTGTGTGTGTGTGTGTGTGTGTGTGTGTGTGCGTGCGTGCGTGCGTGCATGTGTGTGTTTGTAGGGAGGGATTACAGTCAAAGCAGCCAGTGTGAGAAACAGGAGATGCAAAAGAAGCGTGAGAACACTACCTGGAAAACAGCTGGGAATGTCTACTGAACAAGCTGACCAAGCAGACACGCATATACTTACAAAAACACACAGACACACTAATGCATGAAGAGTGAGCAACAGGCACTCCCACACACACACATTCCTGTACAATACATGCTGGGTCAGACTCAACTGACTCATTTCTTATTTGTCTCAGGGTCTGGGGACCTCTTGGGAAGCTCTCTTTAAGTCCTAGCAGACACAGACCTTCAGTTAATTATCTTAACTTTGGGAAAAAAACATGATTCTGAATCAACCAAACATTATTGTGGGTTAACGTAATTTGCAAATCACTCCCATATCCCAATTCCTAGCAACACTACACCCTCTCCTTCTACCATTTGGCCCTCTTAATGCAGACTTTGCTGGTTTTTTATGTACGTATTTTATATGAAGTCTGACAGAGGTTCACTACAGTATACATTTGTTTTTATGGTGAAAGTGATGGCTTGAGGCATTGTGTTTTTCAGGTTGTTTGATGGTCTGTTTTATTTTCATGAAGCTGATATCTCTTGACTTGAGGCATTTTCTTCAAATTTGACATCAACATTCACTTCGACTCAGAGATGAACTGATTCATCTCAGGGAGGATATTTGAGTATTAAGGCCACAACATGAAAACATGTATTTGGGTACAACTCAAGAATTCAAAACTTCACTCAAACGTCTTATTAATGCAAACTCCAACTTGAATGGTTGACAAAGGCATGCAACCAAATGATGATAATTCTAGCTGTTTGTGTGATGACACATGTTCATGTAAATGTGGATGGGAAAAAAACGCTTCTACATTCTCACATTTCACTCGAAAGAGGAAGTAATCCTTTGTTTACTACACTTTTATGGTGAAATATGGTGAAAATATTCCTGAATGCAGACGTGTGTATTCCTTCTCTTTAGATCTGTGGGAAATATCCAGGATGCTGAATATGGATGAATCCGTGGAGCACCCTACAACATCTGCAGGCAGCCTCGACAAAGTTTGATTAAAGCCAAATAGTTGTCGTTACAGTGATCATTACAGAAGAGAGATTCTTCTTTAAAAGGCTCGGGGAAGAAAATATTAAGAATCTTAAGTATCTTACGATGCACAGCAGTGTTCCCTGTGAAAAGATCAGTCTAAAACCTGATGGTAACATTCAAGAGGAGATGCAAAAACTCATTATAGTATCAACATGATAAGCAAGTAAGCATTGCCCATCTGCTCATTGTTATAAAAGACAAATGTTAACAGTCATAAGAGAAACCTGACATATTGTTTGGGGTGTCAAACCAAAACTGTACTGTTAAACTGTACCAAGGCATCTATAAACAGCCGATTTAGGGCTTTAGGAAACAGAGAAAGTTACATTAAAAAAATGAAATAAAGTGAAAATATTTATTTAGCTGCAATTTGTCTAAATGCAACTGTTGTAATGTCCCTACAAACCCACTAGTCGGCTACATGTTTGTCATTAATGATGCAGAATACACTGGCTGATGCAACCTTGGAAGCACTCTTTGTGACTGAAGTAAATGAGTCTCTTGGTGACCAAGATTGCATTATAGCAGTAAGCATTTCTTGTTTTTATCTGGCATGCCTTACTAAAACAGTACAGTCTGTAACAGATCACTATGCACATTTTATTAAACACATAACACCAATGTGATATGCACCCGCATGTCACATTGAAGTTAACGCAGCATCTGCAATTTGACGTGCATGTGACAGTGTGAATGTTTTTTTTTTTTAATTTTCAGTTATCCTTAATAGGGAGTAATAATAGGTTTGTGTATGTTTACAGTTTTTTTTAATATTTTTTCTATCAGCAGCGGCTGACAGTATACAGAAAATATGTTGTGCGTTGGCCGAAGATGGTCACACAATCCAATTAAAGACTGACTGTTGTGGGGGACACATCCACAAATGGCCCCAAAGTCTGCAAGCTTTTAAAATCACCGACACACGACCACTAATGTAGTGGCGGTGTCCCAGGCAGCTTTCCGGAAGCAAGCCATTTCCTGTGGAGCTGCTGCAGGTCCCTGTCCATAAGCCTGATGACTCCCTGGGGCAACTGGGTATTTTATGTTACTCAAATGGATCTATTGATTGTTGAGCAACCATGCTCCCTAAACCCCAGCTGATACACACTGTCACTCACATGCACCCACAGGGCAGATATGAAGATAATATTCACAAACAAGTTCACTGAGTTTGCATTATCTTACTGTAATTGTGATTTGCATGTTTTTATCTTGAATGCCTGTGCCAGTTTCCCACATTGCTGAGAGGCTATCTTCCGTGTTTAACATTTTCAAAATACAGTAATGAAAGTTTCACAGTTTTGTTTTGTTTTGTTTTTTCCTCTCCTCTTGACAAGTGACAATGTGACTCTTGTGACAGTAAAGAGTAGAGGAGACAGATATAGGGACAAATGGCCTGCAGCTTACTCTTTATCCCTTCTTACAATTTAATGAGATAAAGTACAGCCTTTAATTAAACGTTAGGAGCTAGTCAAGCAAGAGGGAGAACAGGAGCAATGAGCACTACAGTGATGGATGAGATTTGGTTTACAGAGAATAGTGTACGTCACACTTTGCTCTCTAGGATTTTGCTCTCATTAGCCTTGTAGCCTCTATTTATGCTAGCCTCTATTTATGCTACAAGAGATCTACCTTCAGGCTATCATTCTGCTTTTGCTTCTCTCAGTCTACCTGTATATTTCTCTGTAATCCAACCCTTCTTTCCTGCTTTTCCAAACAACCCCTTTTTGAATTGCCTCTACAAACATGTCATATCCTTAACACTACACACGCAACCACCCTTGCCTTCCAGACACAACTAGCCATAGTAGACAGTCAGACCTATTTCTCAGCATTAATTTACCCTTTTAATTAGCAAATCTCTGAGAATGTATAATCCAATAGCATATGGCTGAGGGTGAGAAATCATTCTCTTATCACTGTGTCATTTATTCCCTCCCAGTTCCAGGGGGCTGTTTCAACATGCTGGTCTAATTACCATTGCTGGGGGTGGGGACTGGGAGACAAGCACAGAAAAACAATAACAATGCTAATGCTGGAGGCAACACCAGATTAGGCCTACACCCAATTTCTGATGCACTCTTTCTCAATATGGAGCAAGGATTTTCACACTCTGAGAAAACAAGGAGAGAGGTCAAACATAGATACATAGTGTTCACTGTTCACTTTTCTCTTTTCATAATGAGATTTTCTTGCTGAAAAAGGCAGGAGACATCTGCACTGACGAGCGCTTATTCATACAGGACATGAAAATCTAGTTCTTGTTTGTGACGTGTTGGGGAAAAAAGAATAACAACAGAGAAAAATAGCTTTCTTAAATATTATTTATTGCATGTGTCTATAAAGAATCAATACAATCTAAAGCAATGAACTAAGTTTAAATTATCATTTAGTAGCATCACAATGTGCATGATATGAAATATTTACAATGAAAAGACACAGCAAGGTAAGCCACTGCCCATATCATAACCTTTTAGATGCTGAATAAAAACTGGAAACATTATCCAAATGCAAAAAACACTGCTCAAAACACCAACGGGCTTGATTAGCAAAAACAAGCAGAAAAAGGTTTCCATTTCAAAATCGAAGAAAAAAAATGTACAAACAGCAAAAATTTGAATTAAGGTTTAACAAACATTATTAACAGTATTTATACATTTGGTTCATCCTTGTAAACTAATTTTTTTAAAAGTGTAAATATTGCATATAAGCCTTTTGTGGTGTACCTAAGTATCAAGAATTAATTATGTCAAGTATTAATGATTTCTTTAATTTTTTTTTTAATTTATTTATTTTTTTAGAATTACAGCATTAGAAAATGTCCTCATTGTGGCATCCATTTTACAAGACCATCCCATATCAGTTAAAAAAACAAACCAAACCAAAACAATCAAAACCAAACCATATTGGTTAGCATTATAACTTAATTAGTGCTTTTGTTGTATCAGAAAATTCACTCAAACACTTACTATATACAGTAAAAACAACACAAGTTATTAAACTTAACATCTCTCAGCGTTTCTCAGCATTTGCTTAGATGTATTTCTATGTAACACCGCACTATTTACAGTACATAGGCAAAGGTTAAGTACCTGTGAGTTCAGATAAATAATAAGATACTTCCCCTAGTTTGTTTCTTTTATTCGCCTTGTATCTGTGTTGTAGTTCCCATTCGGTACCTCTGCATGTTTCACTGTTGCTGTTGGTGTTGTTGTGTATGTTGGGTTGTGTGCTCCCAATCCTGGAACACAGCATGTACTACATTCAGTGTGTCCTGTGTTACAATCTAGAGAAGTTTGTAAATGCAAGACCATGCAGTGGAGGCCATGGATTCAAGCTATTGAGTGGCTTTTTGAACAGCCAGTCAGGCTGAGTCCTACAGTCCCGCATGCACCACATTGCTCAGTGCTGCCTGGCATGGTGTGACAGAGCTCCACAATGAGGCATCAAGTGAGAAAATGTGAGATACTGGGCTGTCCAGTTACTCTGTATAAATAACTTCAAACATTCATGTTTCAGTCCCTTGTCCTGACAGGTGTACAGGATATTTCAGGTGAACGGCGGGTGTAGTTGATGTAGTGTATAAAGGTGCTGAGACTTGTGCTCAGACAGGCCACAGATCGGATGACCAGGTCCAGCTGGACCTGGCTCACGCTGCAATGTTTACATTTGTCACAGCTGCATGCATGTGCAATGCAATGCAATGTCAACTCTAACATTCTATACGTATTATTTTAGTGTGTTTGAATCCTCCATTTAAAGGTATAATAATAAATATATTACTCTGGATTTCTAATACATAATCTAGTCATAAATGTGGGGAAAGAGGGAACTTAATCTCAGAGAGGTTGTCTCTCATTCGGCTCTAATGAACATTCAGTCTCTAAGAAGATCAGTTAAATCTTTGATATACTGCGTTTTTAGAGGTCCAACCTAAAAAAGATCCATCAGATGGGGGCTGATGGCTGGAGTAAGGCTTTGGATCGGTGACTTTTTAAAAAAACATTCACCTCTGAAAATAAATATTATATATATATATTTCTACTGTGTAACTTGGTGCTGAGGTAGGGTTTATTTTTAAGCAAATGTTACCTTTGATTTTAAATATGTTCATATATGCCGTCTCTTTTTGTAGTACAATCTGTATACAAATTCTCACACACATTTCATTGAATGCATACATACACGATAAATAAATAAATACATGTCATCTGTATGCATGAAAGGTTTTGCGTGTATGTTTGTGCACGCATGCTCTCCAGGTTTGGTTCACAGGTTTTCAGGTGTGAATATCTGGCAACCACTGGCTGAAGCCATTAGAAAACCAGAAGAAATTATATAATTGGTAATAACAATACCAGTAATGAACATAATATACTGCAGGCCTACGTACAGAGATACATAGTTACCTAACTATGGTTAGAATTAAGTCGGTTTAAGTTCTCGTTACTTTCTTTTTCAAAATCTAGCACTACAGCAGCAATGGCACCAGAATGTTTAGGTGCCACAAAAAAGGAGGGAGGGTCAAGTGTCTGTGTTTTCATGGTGATGGCCGTCTCTGTGACCCCCAGAGGCAGCAAAGGGGTCAAAGGACATTGGCTACAGCGCAAGGTCCAGCTGTCGCTGCGGCGACCTCGGCATCTGGCTGAAGTGAAATCCTACATTCATAGGAAGAGGAAGAGGAGGGGGTGACTTGGGAAGACCCACCAGCCTTCATTCTGAAAAAAAGAAGAAGAAAAGGCATTAGTTAGTTTCTTATCATCCAATTTGTAGAAAGGAAATTGAATATAACTAAAAGATGCCCAAGATGTCCTGGTCAATATTCCCCACAGAAACTTAATTTAAATGTGTACATACAGTATATGTCATTTATTACATTGGACAGAACAATAGAGGGGAGGTGAAGGTCAAACGGATACCCCCACTCTGCTACCAAGTAAGGAATAAGTGCTCTTCATGCTTTTGTGCATGTGCGTGTATTCCTCAGCTGGACACTGAAGTGGCAGGTGCTTTTATGGCAGGGGAAAAACAGAGTGGCATTTGGCACTGTGCAGCTGAAACAGGGGCGTCTCCAATGACGGCAAAAGTGACAGCAACAACACTCCCATACACTAACAAACAGGTATTCTTAATTGCTCCTACAACTACTGCAGCTATGCATTTTCAAATGAAGCCAGAGTCTTTAGAGTGTTGCTCTTCTCCCAGTGGAAAGCCACACTGACCCTTGCCCCTGTGTACATGTTTGTGAGGTTTCATTTGCATGCAGAGCTATCAAAAGGGAGCGGAAGTCTTTGCTGGGTGACCCCCACACACACACAGACACACACAGCGGCTGCATTTCTTCCCTCATTCGCTGTCTCCTCTCCCTCTTCCCCAGTCGTGAACAAGAGCTGTTTTCACAAAGCTGGATGTGATCATCATTCTCTAAAACAAACCTTTCATTCAGAGTTCTGAGTCCACCCCCCCGACACACACACACACACGCACACGCACACACACGCACAAAAACACACACACACACAACCTCAACTATTCACACGCACGTCTGTTCCGTCTTTGCCATATACATACTCGCTGTAAATGAAAATTGATGCTAATCCTGATGTCCAATCAAAAGCTTTATAGACACAAACATCAGTGGGGGAAAAAAAATTACACTGTAGAGGCTGAGGCATTTTCACAGCTGCTCAGTGATGGCTGCGATGCAAAAACGTGGAACCACTGAGTTCATTTGAATAATAGAGGAATTGATTTCACTCCTGAGGCTACCTGGGCTCACTGAGCTCAGTGTCTTTATCACCACGGGTGTCAGAGGCAGAATGTAGTAGAAACACTGCGGCGGGAAGTGGTGGAAAAAACACAGTAACAGAATCAACCTGACAGAGAGGAAAGGGAATGCAGTGAGGTCATGGGATTGACGGACCATAACAGTTAGTGTGTGTGTGTGTGTGTTTTTCTGGAGGGGCTGGGCCAGTCGACGGCCTGTATAGGCAGGCACATAGGTGAGAATGACTGAGATCTGCCGGGAAGGAGTGTTGAATCACCAACAGCTCAGATTAGCAACCAGGTGTAGCCAAGAACATAAACACACTAAAACGCCTCTACTTCTTTTTTTTTTGTGGGGAATGGTGCAAGTGCATATATGGACCACACACACACACACACACACCCCCACACACACACACACACACACACACACACACACACACACACACACACACACACACACGGGCTCTGTTCATTATTTATTT
>VUQI01028407.1:0-20715 GCA_015106735.1 Paratilapia polleni
ACCAACCAATTTAAATGAACTCTACCAATTCTGCGAAGAAGAGTGGTCAAATATCCAGCCAGAATTATTCCAAAAGCTTGTTGATGGCTACTGGTCGAAGTGCAACTTGCCAAGGGACTTTTAAACAAATATTAGTGGGGGTGTATGTATAATTTTGACCCTGTGTGGATCAGAGAAAATCCAAAATAAATTCAAACTTGTGCACCCAATTCTTGTTTTTAAAAGTTATTAAAGATGTATGCTGTACAATCATTCCACCCTGGAAAAAGAACAGTTCAAAGAAATCATTAAAAGCCCAAAATTACCATGACATTCATGCCCATGATGAGTGGATGTAAACTTCTGACCACAACTGTAGGTGTATTTCCCAAGGATCAGTCCTTGGCCCCCTGCTTTTCAGTTTGTTTCTAAGTGACCCTCCTAAGAACTGCCCAAATTTTAGCTACCAGCTTTATGTAGATGACATGAGAATCTACCAATGAATTTTAAAAAAGGAAAACTTTTTATGCATGTTTTTATTAGAAAACAGGGCATACTGGAAGACTTTAAAATTAAGAGAAGTAATGAAGAAATAGACACGGTTATTGATTTTAAATTCTTGGGAATTATTTTAGACTCACACATCACGTTTTCTAAGCATATAAAGAAGAATGCAGCCATTCAAGACCAATCTGATCAGTTTCAAGCTGAACAGACATTACATATACATTCAGGCAGCCCAGCTGTTTATCCACTCTATGATATTTTCTCATTTTTCATACTGTATGACAGTGAAGGTGTGAGCATCACCATTAACAGTCAGACATGGCACATCCGTATACAGTCAGCTTCTGAAAAATAATGACTAACAAGCCTGTAAGTGGCATCACTGTCACATCTTCAAAAGGTACAATCTACTTAGCTTTGAGAGTTTTATTCCTTTGAGTTTCTTAAATCATATATATAATACAAAATATTAAGATATAAAGTCCGACCTCAAAGTGTTTTTTTAGATATATTCAAAGACAAGATAGTAACAGAGTGACTAAGAACACGGTGACTGGCAACAAATACCACATCAAAAAAATAAATCTAAATTAGGACAATATCTATTTTCAATAAATACCTGTTGAGTGTGGAACACATTACCACCTGAAATCAAATGATTTACAGATATAAAATCTTATATATATATATATATATATACACACACAATGTGCATATATAAGGCTTTGCAGTGTATAGAGGCTTTTAGTCTGAATTTAACGCCCCCTTATAATACAAATATCACACTTCTGTGTGTTGCTTGCAGGGGCGGGGTGTGGGCTCAGCAGACAGGTTTCCGTAATGCATGTGTGGTTTTTGTCTCACAAATTTCTCCACTACACTTACATTACTTAGATCTAAATACATAGAGTTACACAGTGTAGATGTGCACAATCACATAGTCATAATCATATCATTATATAATGCCTCTATCTGTTCTTTTTAAACCCATCTCTTTTATTCTGTCTTCCTTTCAAAGTCTTGTTTGATCTGTAAGTGATAGAGATTGATTGATTTATTTTAAAGAAATAAAACATCTTTGTGAATCTTGCTACAGTTAAGGTTGGTTAATATGTAAAAATAATGTTTTAATAATGTCACATTTTTTATTTTTAGGTATAGAAAATACTTTTTATAAATCTATTTTATCTTATTTTATTTTTTTTTTTTTTTTTTTTCTTTCATCCACTGCGGGTGGAAGAGGATAATTTTATGTGAAATTGGTTGCCACCTATGGCCAAAAATAACACAATGAGGGCACTGAAATCGAACCAAAACAGTAATGTTGAGCTGAAATATCCTCAGAGCTGAGCAGAACCACAGAATTTGTCATGTTTGTCATACAAATGTAAAAAAAGAATATATAGCCACTTTAAAGAGATCCCACAATATAATAAACTCAGTCAGCTATAAGAGTCTAATTCTGGAGTTGGTGTGTAGAGTTGAGGCTCTTCTGTCGTGTTTTTTATGACAAACATTTGCTCTTGTCTTGTTGCCAGATGAGGCCGTTGTGAAGAACTACAAGCAGTTTACAAGGAAGCGGCAAGGAGCCGTGAGACGAAGGATCCACCAAGTCAACGGGCACAAGTTTATGTCCACTTTCCTCCGTCAGCCCACCTTCTGTTTTCACTGCAAAGAGTTCATCTGGTGAGTAAGTCAAGCAAGGATGAATCACTGCTGGCAGCATGTACCTGTGTGGACTGTAAACTGGCTCTAACTGTATTTCTTTTTCATTTATAGGGGTGTTTTTGGAAAGCAGGGTTACCAATGTCAAGGTAAGCAAACCTTTATTTTATTCTCTTTCCGCCTTTTGCCACAGTTGCCTAAACACACAGGCGGGAGTTATGAGTGTGACATTGAGTGGTTGGGCTTTTTTTTTTTTTTCAGTGTGTACCTGTGTGGTGCACAAACGATGCCACCAGCAGGTCGTCACTGTCTGTCCACGCATGAAGAAAACAGCAAAAGATCAGGTAACAGCAGTTTAACGGCCCGCTAATACACTGTAATCAGCATGTTTACTACTAAATACTTCTTGTCTTTACAGATAAATAAAGTAATCAGCGTGCCTGAAGGATTTGCTGTTATTTTACCACATTTAAAGATGCTTTTGTTTAAATACAGGATGTGCAAAAAAAAAAGCAGCCCCCTCCTACACGCACACCCACCACATACACACACACACATCTGATTAGCACCTGCAGTGATCAGCAGACTGTGCAGGTTCCTGTTTCTATATTCTGTCTGAGCCGGTCACTGAGGCAGATCAGTGTACTACAGTATAATTTTCCACACATGCACTGTGTGAATTTATATGCTTCTATAAATACATCCATGCTTGTTATAGCTTTTGAATATGACTGGTTACCTTAGTTTCGCTATATTTTGCTCAATTTAGAAGTTTCTCTTCCTTAAATTCTGACAGAGGAAAATTCAGCAATTTACAGAAGCAAACTGCCACTGTGGCAAAAATAAGAAGCAAAGCATTTTTTTTTAATGCACCATGCAGAAGTTTAGTAATTAAAATGTTGATAGGTGTTGTGTAAGCAGTTCATTTACAGTTTGTAATCACTGTGTGCCCTCTTTCTGCAGCCCATAAACCAAGGTTTCAGCATCAATGTCCCTCACAAGTTCAACATACACAACTACAAGTCGCCCACCTTCTGCGACCACTGCGGCTCACTGCTGTGGGGAATTGTCAGACAGGGGCTGCACTGTAAAAGTAAGACCCATGTCAACATTTATGTCTCAAAATCTGGATCTCAAAGGTGTATTTTACTGAGTGCAACTGTTTCTCTGATTTCTCTCTTCAGTCTGCAAAATGAATGTCCACGTCCGCTGCAAAGGTAACGTCGCTCCCAACTGTGGGGTTAACAGTGTGGAACTGGCCAACAGGCTCGCAGAGATGGGTCTGCAGGCAGAAGGACTTGCCAAACGGAAATCAGTGGTACAAAGGCTCAGTTTTCCAGAATAAACTAATAACACCTGTGACTCCTACATAAATGTGAGTGTAATCAGATAAATATCTTTTTTGCACCGACAGGTCAAAAATGCAGAACAGACGAGGACACCCTCTGAAAGGAGGGAGAGTACAGAATCTCAGCAGCAGTTGCCTCGGCTAGGAATGTCAGACTTCACATTCCTTCAAGTGCTTGGCAAGGGCAGCTTTGGCAAGGTAGGAATGATAGGAAGTGATCTGTGCACTCAGTGTAATGATCAGCGTTGGGTCATACTAGACAAAAAAAAGGATTAGAGAAAATGTTTTCTTTGGCTGATTTGTTTGGGAAGATCATGTAGCACTCTGGATGGCATAAATCAGGTACTGCATATCAATATTATGCCAAAGGCAAAGTACAGTTGAGGGAGGATTATGATTTGTGGAGTTTTTATGTGAGTTTATTAAGGTATCTCAAAGGATAATATCAGGATGGCTGCTCAGCTGAAGCACAGCAGGTTTTTAATGTAACAGAACAATGACCCTAAACTCCGAAGACCCTATACATTACTGCAGCACCTTTTGGAGTGATCCAGTTAGAGCCTAACCCTTAACGCAACGGATATACTATGGAAGGAAGTCCTGTTTAATCAGACATCATTACAATATGACTTTCTGAACACCATATAGGTCCATTAGTAACTAATGTAAAGTGATGCCAAAGATGGCTTGAGCAGTTATTGAATTTAAAAGTTTACTTACTAGCACTCTGAATGTTTACTAGGTGTTTCTAGGAAAGGCACAAAATATTATCATAGTTTGTGTTTTTAGCTGACGTTTGCCACATTTTATTACAAATTAAACAAGTTCTCACGCGTGTTTTTTTCCTGTTATTGTGTTTCTGTAACACTGCAGGTGATGTTGGCGAGACTAAATGGCAAAGATCGGGTTTTCGCAATCAAGGTGTTGAAGAAGGACATCATTTTGCAGGACGATGACGTCGAGTGCACCATGACAGAGAAGAGGGTGCTCTCACTGGCCCGCTGTCATCCGTACCTCACACAGTTGTACTGCTGCTTCCAGACATCGGTCAGTGAAAACACATCCACACACGTTTCAGTTAAATGCATTTGTGCATTCTGTCCTTCTTCACTTCTGCTAAATTTTCATGCTTTTCACTTCCTGAAGTAGCTGTTTCAAAGAGCACTGTGCAAACAAAGCTTGTGTGTCCCTCTATTTTTGATCTGTGATCCCTTCTTAAACAGTTGAAAAAGATGATGATTACGCTGCTCTAAAAGGTAGTTTTGGCTCAAAATTTTTGCATCACACCCAGATCTTCCTTATGAGTGCTTTAGAAATTTTGTGCTCTCCATGTGACAATATTTTCATTCTTACTGCTTTGCTTAACAATAAATATTCTACACAATTGGTTCAGTGGCACTCAGTCGTGACTCTACATTTGGTTTCGGATTCTGGAGTAATATGGTGTTGTTTAAAAAAAAGAGGAGAAAAAGTCAATGCATCAGTTGGTCAGAAGGTGGCAGCAGTTCCCCAGTCTTGTGTCTTCTTGTTCATAATGCATGAGGGAGTGAATGACGCTTGACTGATGGAGGCGTACTTCTGCTTCAGACAGATACTCTTAATCTGCTTTAGTTGCTTGAACCACCACTGACCTGTTTCGATCAAAATTTAGTAGCACCAAATAAAGACTCAACGAGCTCACTGCCCATACAGATTCAAATCTGCACAAAGCCACACAGCTGTGTTTATTTTCCACCAGAATGCCTTGTTTTATTCAGCTGTCTGTCACCTGTTTCCTGAACAGATACTCACTAAAAAAAAAAAATGCCATGAAAGCACCTAAAACACCAGAAGCTTAATATTTTCTGTGGTTTTATATTTTATTATTATCACTTTAAAGTCAATAAAAGCGGAGAGTTTAAGAAGTGGGGGTGTGTTCATACTTGTGGGAAATGCATAATTTTGATAATCTAAATCACTAACCAGGAAATTAGTTGTAATATTAGATAGTCAGACTATTGAATGTTCATCAAGTTCCAGGATGTATGGAGAAACTCTTTGGATAACAAAACTCAGGAAATCCCAGTGACCACTTTGGTGGTGAATTAAAGGGCTGATCCAGGAAATGACATCTGTGCTTGCTTTTATGTTTGAGCAGAAACAATTCTCTTTGGAGGGTTTAGTTTTGCAAAATAAATTGTCACGCCAAATCTTTGGTGGCCTCACATGTCATTTTGACTTAGTAAGACAGCAGAAATGTACAACAGAGAAAGACGTATTTAAAAATGCACTCAGCCGCACTGCTGGACCACACAAAGAGCGCTGCTTCTTCCTCTTCTTCCTGCCTTGCCTGTGCAGCACATCCTTATTGGACGTTGTACATGCAATTATTGGTTTAAAAAAAAAACAGACCTCTCTAAACCACAGGCCAGTAAAACAGAGTCAGCTGTGCCTGAGTACCCTGATCACGTCAGGAGGCAGATCTGTAAATCATGTCCTACTGCAGTATTTTCCCCAGGTTCCCATTTTCTAGATCACCTATCGACCATAGCCTGTAATGAGAAAGCTAGAAAGATTTATGGGTTAGATTCGAGTCTTTTTTTTGGGGGGGGGGGACTTTAAGCTGTTAAGCGGTTGGTTTCACAGGAACCCATTATACAGGCATGTGAAATTAATGACAAGCAGCTATGTAACATCCTTGAAGCAGTCTCAGCATGTCTGTGGCCATTGCTCCTTGGACTGTTTAATAACATGGGAGCTTCTGTGAGGCCAGTGGGGGGTTTCTGTACACATGTGTAAATGTCATCTCCTAATTCATATTGCAGGACCGGCTTTTTTTTGTGATGGAGTTCGTGAACGGTGGTGATCTCATGTTCCACATCCAGAAGTCCAGGAAGTTTGAGGAGGGCAGAGCACGTTTCTACACGGCGGAGATCACCTCTGCTCTCATGTTCCTGCACGGCAAAGGCATCATTTACAGGTCTGAACACATAAAGTAATCCAACTTGCTGTGATATGGACGGTAAAAGACGTGTGCAGAAAATTTCTCAGAGCTTACAAGCATAGTTTACTGTATTTAAAAAAAAAAGGTCTATCTTAGCCTTAATATTAAGTGTCCAATAAAAGTGTGCTATCACGCATGGTCGCAGGTTTAATTTGAACAACGTGGGGGATGCATTAAGTGGAGGGTCTGGAGGTTCTCCCCCAGGAAGCACTTCATTTCCTGCATTCTTTATGCACCAGTTTGTGTCTTTTCTGCACCAATTTATGGTAAAAGTCTTTATTTATGGAAAGCAAAACACAAATTTCAGGCAACAAGTGATAACATCGTCTCAGGGAGTGTAATGTTGCTTTGTTGTTTTGCTGTGTCAACACACACATGATCTGAGGGGTATACTACAAATTAAGTTCGACAAAGCCAGGCTTTCTTTCTGTTAGGTGGCTCGACAAAACCTAAAACCCAGTTGGAGATAACGTTTATCACGACAGCGGTTATCAACTTTCTCTGTTAAGCCAGGGTTTCCGCTCCAGGTTCTGTGCGCGCTCACATAAAAAGGGGCATTTCACACATCATGACTCTTCTACACACAATGATCCCTGTGAGTGTTGTAGTCCAATCAAAGACATTATCAGGTGATGATGATGATAAAATGGTGATAAAAATCTATAAAGAACATTAAAAAATATAACAGTAAAATGCAATTCTGTTGCAAATAAAACGAGATTAATGCTGCAGAAAATTGTTAATCTGATGATTTAGCGCACAGAGCAATAAAATAAACATTTTAATTCCATTTTATTATTTTATCGCTGAGTGCGCTCTCAGTGCTGCTGTTTATTTCTAAGGTGATGGCTGCAGAAACTTTAAACTGGATACATTTAATGATTAAAGGTTATCGTTTTGTAGCCTAATAAAGGAGATATGGAAATCACATTAGTTTGTAAGCAGATCACAGTGAAATTACTTTTATTGATTGAACAGTTGTTCTTGGTGTGTGTTCTGTGTTCTAGTAGCTGCAATTCCAACAGTATAATAGAGACTTAGCAGCAGATTAGAATCAGGTATAACAACATTTATACATTTTCTGCATCACCAAATTAATACATTCCTGTGACAATGTGACACACTGTCAGTGGTTTTAGTAAGTTACTGCTTAACAGCTTGCACAGCAGAGAATTTATATTAAAACACGCTGTAAATCAAGGAATCAGTGAAAACGTGCCACTTCCAGATGATTTTAAACCGAAACTCTGAACACAACCTACTCCCTGCCAGGTTATGTGTTCAGCATAGCTTACCACGGTCATTTAGCCAGGTAAAAAGAGAGCCACTTTCTTGACATAGAAAACTCAGTATAGCTCACTAAGCCATTAATCTCGCTTCGTAGTACATCCCTTTGCTCTTCTGTTCTCATTTGCATATTTTTTGGGGGGAAGTAACCTCATTATTTCCTGTTTTAGCACCTATTTACATTGTGATAAATTAATTCATTTGAATAAATATATAGGCCCCTCCATTTTAAGCATTCAGAAAGATTATTGCTCATGGTTGAATCTTTCTGCAAATCCAAAACACGTAACACATATTTGTGTGTGTGTGTGTGTGTGTGTGTGTGTGTGTGTGCTCTCTGTCCCTCCTGAAGTCTACACCTACATTATCGAGATATCTCATGCTTAGCTGTTCTGATGTTGAACATTGTGTTTTATTTTGGACTCCTGTGAATTCTCAGCTCTACAGAAATACAATGTTTTTACACTTGTTAAACTACAAAGCTTTTAACAAGTTTTTATTAATGGATGAATCACTAACAGTTTTCCCCCCAGCCTCTAATAGTTCAGTATATTCACTGAGACCTTTTTTTTTTTTTTGGATTGTCCGCTCAAAGAGAGCTGAGTGGAAAATCTCTTGGCTACCTGCCAGTACATGATGAAAAGGAAAGGGGACATCATGAGGTATACTTAATAGTCCATGTGTGTCTTGTTTCAGCATGCACCACATAGCATGACTGCTAGGTGAAGAGGGCACATGCAGTTTGCATGCTACACCTAGAGAAGGAGTCAAAATAGTAACTTGCACATCAGGCAAGTGTGGGAAGAACAAAATTGCAGCCTCAGTCCTTGTGGTAAATGGTAAATGGACTGGTACTTATATAGCGCTTTTCTACTCAGATTCTGTGTACTCAAAGCGCTTTAACTACATGCCACATTCACCCAGTCACACATACATTCATACAGCACTTTTATCTATACTTAAGTGCTTTCTAACATTCACACAGACACTCACACTCCGATGAACGCATCGGGAGCAATGTGGGGTTCAGTATCTTGCCCAAGGATACTTCGGCATGCAGACTAGGGGAGCCAGGAATCGAACCACTGACCTTCCGATTAGTAGGCGACTCGCTCTACCTCCTGAGCCACAGCCGTGTTGTGTAATATGCGTGTCTTTTGCCGTGTGGTTGTTTTAGCTTCAGGTATAGTCTTTGAAGCTTCTCAGTTGATGCCACGCCATATCCATGTGCTTCCTGTATTTGTCCTTTAAAAAGAAGTTTACAGATTTAGGGGTTTCATTTTGAGGCTTTAGTCATTTGAAAACTCAATTTCGCAGTCTGAATCCAAACTGGCTGCTTTTAGCAATGAACAGGTCTCGTGAGGAGAACCAATTAAGTCTACAAGGGGTAAATGCTGTATAAAGAACAGCTGCTCAGTGTCATGCAGTCCCATACAAAAGCCGTGCAATAAACCCAGACTTTGTGAAGTCTATTTGAGACCAGGTCAGAGAGGTGTTGTGTGTCTTTTTGTTTTGTCCAGACCCACAGGGACAGAGAACAAACCATTTCAAAAGGGAACAAAATAAATAAAAACAATAGTTTTTTAGACACAGTTAAATTGTGAGATATATCATACCCTTAACTTGATGTATAAGATTTCAGAAGGCTTTGATGGTTTGACTAGATATACTCTTACCCTCTAACCACAATTTTAAAAAAAACTCAGTCTGTGCGTCATTAAGTTTTTCTGAACTTCCTCCTCTCTTCTTTGGAATTTTTTATATTAGTGCAACTGTATCTCTTACTCAGTGACTTGTTCAGTGCCTCAGCATTTTTTCTGCAGATGTCACATTGTTCGACACTGTTCATTTTGCACTGCAGCCTTTAAACGTTCTTGATGTTACCAGGTGGGGTTGTATATGGAAATGCATATACATTATTACATTAAATGGTGTTTAACCTGCCAGCTCCCTAGTAAGAAGTCAAAATATGATGTGCGATTTGCATGAGTGTTAGAATAGCACAGGTAATATTCTGGAATGTTCACAGCAAGTGAATGGGGGTCATCTGTCCTGCCTCCTGCATGCTCTACCCAGGCAGCACCTTTGCTTAAACGAGTTGAAGTGTTTGCAGTACGGACAATGTTTTCCTGTGGGCGCTGTATCTGAGAAAAAGAAACTTCAAACTACGTCTCACGTTAGCTCTCCTGACATTGTCCAGAGTTCATGTGTGAAAGTGGCTTAAGTCAGACTTGTCTCTCCCATGTGGTGAGGTTGGTGGATGAAGGAGCTCACACAGGATCATTAGGTGCAGTGAGTGACTTGGAAAGTGATGTGTGGCTCTGTTTAGCTCAGTGAAAAGAGGGGTTGAGGCTAAATTTCCCACTGGACACATTCTTACTAAAATAGATACACTAATAGTTCTTGAAATCTCTTGGCAGCATACAAACATTTATCAGTCAGCAGAACTGAACGTATAAATGGAAGAGATCAGACTCCCACTTAGACAGAAGTGCTTTTACTGGCTTCCAATTTCCCAGTTTTGTTATTCTAGCTGTGTTAAGCTCCTACATGTGTACTTTGCGGCTGAGTGATCATGATGTGAGTGAGCATCAGAGCTGCTCTCTTTGACTTGTTTTAGGCTGTGTGCAAGCAGCGTTATACAACCGGCTTAAGGTAGAGAGCAGCAAACCAGATTAATCTAACCAAACTGGTGTTTGACGGGCAGTCTTTTACATTCAGACTTTCTGCCTTTTGGTATTTGCTGTCCTTTTTCTGTATGTATTGTCAGCATCAGTCTGTGTTACAAGGTCTCTTCCCTCTAGCTTCAGACCGTCTCTGTAACATGGTCTGAAGTGGAGTCACCTGATCACAGATTAGATCTTAACTCCAGAACCCACACTCGGCAGGTTTAATCTCTCTGTCAGCTGACATGAGCAGAGGGCAGGAGATTTTTCCAGTGTTTGGTTATGGAGACATCGCCATGCACAGTCAGCAGTGGGGAAAATACTCCCCCTGATAATACATTTTAATTTTCTGTTCCACTAATGTTATTAATTAAGGCATACTGTTACTGCTGCTTTCTGTGAAGAGGGTGGTTATAATCAGTGAGTCGCAACAAAACAAAATGCATCTTTCTTTATTTGTGATCACATCAAATTGACTTTGCTTTAAGCTAAATAAAGACAGCAGAAAGAGGAATAAAGCAGAAAAACTGGAAAAAGGTTTTGCTTTTCTTGGGAGCAGAATAGACACTGACGCTTTTTTCCCTTGCTGTCAAATATGTGAGTCCTTGCTTGCATCCGAGTGAAGTGAGTTTCATCATCAGAGGGCGTATAAATGGCTCTGTGTGGTTGTCTGTGTAACATCCAATTTGACTAAACTACAAGGGCACCAACTACACATACAGTCTCCAAGTAGACTAGGAAAAAAGCATACTGAGAACAACTACTTGTCCATGTGCGTATCCACAATGGAATATAATCCCAGTTTTAGTGGTCTTTTCCTGGTTGCCGGTTAAGGGTCAGGGAGTTCTCTGTAAGTGTGTCCCTCTGCTACACAAGTGTCACTGTCTTCAGAGGACTATTTCCTTTTGTCTCACCACAAATTTCTACCTTCCTCACATATAATTGAAACAAGACCAACAGGGTGCGACTCGAGTCTGAGCACAAACTGACACTTCAGGAGCTGTTGGTTTGAATTGGATTTTGGTGGCTTATTCCAGGCTTTTAATTTATTTTTGCTGAATAACAAGGTTCCAATGCAAATACCTCACCTAAGTATTTTTTTTCCTTTTTTCCTATTTGTCTGTCTTTTCAGGGATCTAAAATTGGACAATGTTCTTCTTGACAAAGACGGTCACTGTAAACTGGCAGATTTTGGCATGTGCAAGGAGGGCATATTTGAAGGCGTGGCCACGGGAACTTTCTGTGGGACTCCGGATTACATTGCTCCTGAGGTTGGTTTGTACCCCTGTATTAGCTGAAAAAAAACCAGCTGAAAACACATTTGGCACTCAAAATAACAGTGTCAGACACTTTAGCACCTCAATTATAACAGAACATTTTCACACATTTAAACAGAGTTTATATATATTTCCATTTTTAAGATGGAAGACCAAAGAATAAACTCGACCATCTTTAGCTTCCTGCAGCTCAGGTTCTCTGAGTTCATATGATTCAGTTCCATCACACCACCCCACTAAAAGCAAACATTGCGGTCACTGCCCGGCACTTCAAGCTGCCTCCTGACTAACTGGAAGGCAGCACACCTGTGAGGTCAGCTTGTTGACTTGACAAGCCCTGATTCCCTTCTTCAGACTGCACTATTGGAGGCATGCTTAGTTTTCATAATGAGGAATTAAGACAGTCTGCATCCTCATGTTTGACAGCTTTTTCTCCGACCAAGAATGTGTGTCTGGATTTATGAAAGGCTCCTTTGCTCTCCTTCAACACTTACTCCTCAGTGTAGCTTCACTAATTTAGCACATGCCCTAACTGAACCTCATAAAGCTGTTTCAAATTTGCTGTTGAGATTCAGTAAAACTCATAATGGTTAGCTTCATTGGTGTATTCTGACATGTTTCCACAGATCCTGCAGGAGATGCTCTATGGGCCCTCTGTGGATTGGTGGGCACTCGGGGTGCTGCTGTATGAGATGCTCTCAGGACACGCCCCTTTTGAGGCAGAAAATGAAGACGACCTTTTTGAATCCATCCTCAATGAAGAGATTGTTTATGCCTCTTGGCTCAGCACAGAGGCAGTAAATATACTGAAAGCTGTGAGTCTGCCAATAATAATCTTGTATTCACTCCTTTTTTTTGGTCACCAACAATGAAAATTTAATGATAAACGAAGCTGGGTGAAAGCCAGGTCTTGCTCATCTCAGGTGAGCGTTGTCTGATTTTGTTCACGTTATACAATTGCAGGAAATGTCTGTGCAGCTTTTTTTAAACTCAAGTAATGATAGAGGAAATCAATTTGTCAATGGCTTTGTGACGTCATTGTGGAGAAAAACGGATAAGCATTTCCACCCCTGGGTGTTGTATCAGTAGCTGGATTCTTGTTAATTTTTTTTTTTTGTCCTTCAGCCTGACTAACACTGTCTGACTGCAGAGTGAGTGGCAACCCTACACAGTCTGCCAGCCAGCTGTTTGGCCTGGGTCTTTTACATAACTATATTAAGGCATGGTTCACTGCCCAGTCACAGCACACAAGCTATAAATACAACGGCACCTCCTCTCCATTCCTTCTCTCTCACACTGTTCTCCTCGTGTCCTTGTTGTTATTCCCGCATGGCTGAGGAAGCACCGATCCAATCTCCCCCTACTGATTTGTCATTGCCCCCACTATCACACGTTACTGATTGGTGCGAGTGGATTTTAAGCGCTGCTGCTCTATTTTTACTGGAGGTAGATCTGTTGCCAGGACCACCTTGTTCTTAAAAGCAAGTTCATGGAGCTCAGTTGTCAGGTTGTTCAAGGTCGTATAAGGATGTCTGTAGAAATGCTGCCAATTTGAGAGTAATGATTAAAATATCTGAAGACTGGTAGATGCTAATAATCTAGTTAAACTATTATATAGAGCTGATAAAAATCTTTTTGATCACTTATGTGAAATATAAAAAAATGATCGCTTTGGCCAGCCCAGAGTCAGAAAACTGAAGTTCTTCAGTTTATATGGTTATATAGGAGCGAACCTTGCGGTTAAGAAGCTGGAAGTGTTAAATTGATTTTCTGCCAGCTGACTGAATGATTGACTAAGTTTCAACTCTAATATTCCCTCCCTTCCCATCTACATCTTTTCTGCTAGTGTGGTGGAGAATGGCTTTTTCATGCAGTAATGCCCACATGGGAGATCTGGCTCTGAGAATGGCACAGCTGACGTGTAGCCATGGAAAGATGGCATCAACTTTAGCGGAATAGTTTTTCTCGGGTTTTGTGGTCCGTTTGCTCCTGAACTGATTCACCCCTGCTCATCTGTCATACTTGCAGTTAATTCCACTTCAAGGACCATATTTGTCTACTGGTGTGTGTGGGTTTTTTTTTTTTATATGTTTTAATCCAGTAACTGGAAATGATGTGATCACAGCTGCAAATCCCTGTGTGCAACTGCTTTAACATTAAACTTTTAAAGCTTCTCTTCCCTTTACATAGAACTATGTTTTTATGTTAGCAATGATAAGAATAAAAGGGACAAATGTGGCTTTTTAACAAAGTATATTTCATAATGAGATCATTTAAAAAAAAAAACAGTCAGAACCACAAACTGCTAGAAAGTTTGATAAACAAATAAAGGAAAAAAGGAAAGGCTTGCTCCTTAGTGGGAAGTTTTGGCCTGCATTCTTGATGTTTCTTCCATGATCCATGAAGAATAACTGCGCATCTCCCAATCAATCATGTTAGAGGCATTAATAGCAGACACACTGACTACAGCAGAGCTGCGCATGTGCTGTGGATTTTATAAAATTTCACATGGCAAGGCATCAGATTCTATGAATCTCTTTTATTGTTCGTTGTAGCTTGTTGCTTTTGGGGCGGCTCGCGTCTTTTTTGGCATAGCCTCATCTGGCTTCACAGCTGCTTCCTCATTCTCTGTGAGCTTAGTTTTGTTGAGGCATGCAGTTTTGTTTAGGCCAGGTCTCTGGTAGTTAATAGTGTTCGGAGCTGACATGGTAAGACATATTAATCTTTCCAATGTCTTCAGGTTAATCTGGACACTGTCACCGTGGAGAGTCATTAGTTTGTTGTGGCCCAGTCTGAATGTCACCGTTAGCCCTGAGGTGCACACAGACTCTCCAGCCAAGACAATTTTCCAAAACACAGTGTTGTTTTTTTTCTATTTCCCCCCCAGAGGCAAGTTAAAACTGTTTTAACGTTTATTTGTTTTTGTTTGGGCCTCTTCCTAAGACCTCTACCCACCCATCAGACTTTGGTCGCCGTTAAAGTTCAGGTGATTCACTATTGTTTTACTAAATACAACACCAGGAAGTTGAGACACCTCAGCTGCACTTTACTGAAACTAGTTGAACTCTGGCCAACTAAAGCAATTGCGGGAGGTGTCTGACACAATTCAGGGTGTGTTTTTTTTTTTTCTTTTGTTTGTCGCGCCCAGTTTGGCAGTCCTCCAAAGAAATCTAGTCTGATCTAGTTGAATGATGTGCTTCACATTTCCTTACTTTGTACCAACCGTACAGTCATAGTGAACAGAAAGTACACCCTCTTTATAGTCTAAGGTTTTACGTACCAGGACATAATAAGAATAATCTGGTCCTTACCAGGTCCTAAAATTTGTTAAATACAACCTGAGATGAACTACAACACATGACATATTACCCCGTGTCATTATTTATTTAACACAAATTAAACCAAAATGTAGAAGCAGTGTGTGAAAAACTAAGTACACTCTTACTGCTTCCATAAGAATTAAGAGAGTAAGTAGCAGCCAGGTGCTGCTGATCAAATGTACTTGATTAACTGATCATCAGCAAATGTGACCAACTCTATAAAAGCAGAAGTTTTGATAGTTTACAGGTCTAGAGCATTCAGGTGTGTTTCTCTCTAGTACTGTAGGATCTTTACCCTACAATATAAAGCGCCTTGAGGCGGCTATTGTTGTGATTTGACGCTATATAAATAAAATGGAATTGAATTGAAATTAACACAGCGCCATGGAGGAAAGACCAATCAATCTGGGAAGGGTTATAAGATCATTTCCAAACAATTTGAAGTCCATCATTCTACAGTGAGAACAATTATTCACAAGTGGAAAACATTGGAGACAGTTGCTAATCTTACCAGGAGTGGACGTTCCAACAAATTTACCCCAAGGTCAGACCATGCAATACTCAGAGAAACTAAAAAACCCATAAGCTACATCTCAGACTGTACAGGCCTCAGTTAGTGTGTTAAATGGTAAAGATCATGACAGTACAAAAAGAAAAAGACAAGTATGGCTTGTTTGGAAGGGTTGCCAAGAGAAAGCCTCTTCTCTCTAGAAAGAACATGGCAGCACAGCTTAGGTTTGCAAAGTTACATATGAACAAACCACAAGATTTCTGGGGCAGTGTTCTTTGGACAGACAAGACCAAAGTGGAGATGTTTGGTCATAATGCACAGCACCACATTTGCTGCAAACCAAACACAATATATCACCAAAAACACCTCATACCAACTGTCAAGCACGGTGGTGGAGGGATGGTGATTTGGGCTTGTTTTGCAGCCACAGGACCTGGGCACCCTGGAGTCATTGAGTCAACCATGAACTCCTCTGTATACCGAAGTATTCTAGAGTCAAATGTGAGGCCATCTGTCCTACAGCTAAAGCTTGGCTCAAATTGGGTCATGCTACAGGACAATGATCTCAAGCACAGCAGCAAATCTACAACAGAATGGCTGAAAAAGAAAAGAGGTGTTGTGATGGCCCAGTCAAAGTCCTGTCCTGAAATTGATTGAAATGCTGGGGTTGAGGGACCTTACGAGAGCTGTGTATAAACGAATGCCCACAAACCTCAATGAACTGAACCAACACTGTAAAGAAGAGTGGGACAAAATTGCTCCACAATGATGTGAGAGACTGATAGAGTAATACAGAAAATTATTATTTCAAGTTACATCAGGGTATTGCTGCTAGATGCTGACTAGGTGATTTTTTTGTTGTTGTTGTTGTTGTTGTTGTGTCCTGATATCTAAAACCTGACAGAAGGTGTACTATCTTTTTACCATAACTGTAAGTTATCAGCTGAAATATGTTAAATCTAATGCTAATACTAATAGTGTGATAATAATTTGAATCTTCAGTGTTTTTAGTCCATCCATGTTTTGACTTCACAGCTCTTGACCAAAAATCCAGCACGGCGTCTGGGCTGTGTGGCCTCAGAGGGCGGAGAGGACGCTGTGACCAGCCACGCCTTCTTCACTGGCATCGATTGGGAGAAGCTGAATCGTAGAGAAATCGAGCCACCCTTCAAGCCCAGGATTGTAAGTCACATGGGGCTTTATTGGTGGCATGGTAGTGCATATAAATGATAATGAGAGACTCACCAGACATTATGCAGTGTTTGACTTTGACTCACGTGTCTGTGTCTGTGCTTTATCATTCCTCTCAAGAAAACCCCAGAGGACGTCAACAACTTTGACCCAGATTTTACTCAGGAAGAGCCTACGCTCACACCCATTGATGACCCTGTGATCCCTTCCATCAACCAGGAGGAGTTTCGAAACTTTTCCTTTACTTCACCTGAATTGCTGGAGAATTAAGACTATGAGACTGATCTGCCAGTAGTCATGCACTCACTCTCACTCTGCTCAGTGTCTGTGCATTTGCCTAAAACATTTTCCAGTGGTATGAAAAATATGGTGCTGTCACATTTCCCAGAGATGTAAATGTGCAAAGTGCCAAACAGCCAGCCAAAACAAGCTTGACATGGGCTGAGCTGCACCTGAACTGTAAGCACTTGTAATTCAGGCCCGAGTGGAGTGTGGACAGCTTTTGAAATTACATTTAGTTTTGGCTTCAGTGACACATTCATGCAAGTGTCTATGTGGACAGGATGTATTTTATTATGTTGTATTGTGATAAGATCGCTTCTATTTTCTTCTAATGAAAAAGCACTTTTTTGGAGCAGAGTGGTGTAGTTTGTGTCTCAATTTTTGCACTTGCACTGCTCAGAGATTTTGGGGGGGGGGGTTGAAGAGCCAAGTCTGTTCTGTTCCCAGAAAAGTCAAAGTACCACAAATCCTGGAAGGACTGAGTGAGCAGATGGAATAGTTTTTCAATTATGTGACTCCACTCTGGAAAAACAGTAAAAAAGCACAAGAGAGTTAAGCCCATCCACTTTTAAAAATGAAGAGTTAAATGAAGCTTGCGAAACAGCAGTATATATAGGTCAAAATGAGATGAACAGGTTGAACTGGGTTAAAGGACCGTATTTAACTGGATTTCGTTTCAGATAATAGAGGATGTGTGTTATTTATTTATGGCTCACACCCTGTAACAAAAACTTGGCATCCATCTCAGCGACTCTCCGTGTAAATTGATCTGCCAGGCATGTAGAGGATGATGCAAGATTTCATCTGAGGTGAAAGCAACGTGGTGATTCATGGTAACTGTGAAATATCCAAAAATCTGTAGATTTCACAACATTGTTAGTGTGTTGTTTGGCAGTTGCCAGAGCCTGTGAAGCCAGAGCCAGGGCTATGGGCAGACTGCCTCGGATAAGAGAATTCACATGCTATTTTTTATTATTACTAACCATGAAAATATAAGAAAACCACATATAATATGTGAAAATATGAGTCAGACAGAGAGAGGTCCTAAAACTTCAGTTCGGTAACTTTTGGCTGATCGTCTTGTTGGGGGGCCTTCAGCTGTGTATTTTTTCATTGCAAACCAGCAGAGAATAAACAGGAAACCACACAACGTCATTATTGTCGCCTTTGCTAGAAAAAAGAAGACACAAGAGGGAAAGAATGATGATTTTTTTTTTTTTAGTTTTTTTTAATGACGGTTTGATTCATAGAAATGCAGTACAGTACACTGCATGCTGTTGGCAGTATAAATGGAAACTGTGAAAACAAAATGATAACAAAGAAACTTGTATTGAAATGAATCTTGCAGGGGAACCTGCACAGACACGAACAAGCCCAACCCTCCAGGATGCAGACACTTCCTGTTAGTTTGGAGGAGGAAGTCTTTGGGTCTTGACATCTGTTTATCTCTTCAGCTGTGTGTTCTGTGGAAGATTCTGCCTCTAAATACTGTAAATAAGCAGTTTAAGACTTGGAAATGCCTTAAATTGAAATCTGCTACGCTCTCTGAGCACAAAATTAACTTTTTTGCTAATGCCAGTGTTACTGTGTTTTTATTCAGGAAAGTGTGACAAATTAAAGGAAAACTTGAATCCTTGAACCCTGCAGTGGGGGGGATCCAGTGGCTCCGTTATGCTATGGGAGGCATTTTGCTGGTGTGGTTTGGGTCCATTTCTCCCAGAGGGTGGCGACACCATAAAATAAATGCAAAGTTTTATGATGATGAAACATTTTTTTTTCCTGATTGGAGGGGTCTTTCATGATGAAAATGACTCCATCTATATTGCACGATGGGGGGACTGAGGAGTTACATGAGTATGAAAGTAATGAGAAAGTCCTTCACAGCCATCACTGTCAACACAAAGAAATAACTATGGGAGATTCTGCACCACTTTCCACCACCATCATCAAAACACCGAATGCAGGAAAATCTTTTGGTAGAATGGTGCTCTATCCCTTCAGTGGAGTTTTAGAAACTTGGGGAGTCAGTGCGAAGCTGCACTGAAGCCTTTCCTGGTCGCCTATCTATACATTTGAACCAGTGGTGTGCCTCTGGCTCAAATAAATCTCTTCCTATTGTGGTTCAATCCCTGTTAAGCCTCTCACTCATTATTTAGAACAGCCTTGATGTGGACTTGACAGCAGCCAACTAATCTACGTTAAGCTTACCCTAACATAACAGCAATGGCTGATGTGTGCTATATAAAGCATAGGACACTGGATTAAGCAACTTTTGTTTATCCAGTGTTGTGCACCTGTTTAGCAGCTTTCCCCAGGTAGTGTCTTGGTGTGAGGAAAGATTTACGAGCTCTCTTTAAGCTTTCATTACTGAGACTTACTGATAGCTGCCAGCAGTGTCTCTGCACTGCTTGATTGAATAAGTGTTTGACCCTGCTGCCTGGTGTGTTTGATTGGTAACCCCCAAAGTAGCAGCCGTTAATGAAAAAATCTCTCTGCACAGACATTACGTAAGTAATTCCCTGTAGAAATCCATAAATCTATATCTTCATGTTTTTGTCGCTGAATGAATAGAAAATACATCTCCAATGTCATGTTTGGTACTCCAGCCTATAGTTAATGAGTTCATGTTTCATACCCTGTCAAGAACCCTGACTTAAAATGATTCAGACATATAAGGAGCCATGATTCTAGTTTTTCTTTGGACATTGGCTGCTTTTTCACTCATTTTCAGTCCAGTCCTTGTACATGACCCTTTTAACACTGACCTATGAATCATTCAAGCATAAAAAAAGGTACCTAACTCAAGCAATAAACCAGCGTTGCTTCTACACAACTTAGAAAAGAACCAATTTTGAATTGTATCTTTAGGCAGTTTGTTACTAGCAGCCTGTCACAAAAACACATAATTTGTTTCCATTTTTTTTGTGGAATCTATGGGGAAAAAATGCCAAAGATAACACAGTGTGGCAGGCATAAAATAGTATTTTGCACCAACGAGGTGATTCCCAAAAAGAACTCGGCATATCTCGGCATGGTCTGCAGTGTCTCCTTAAAGAATTTGAGGAAACTGGACAAGTGGAGGACAAAAGAAGAAGTGGCAGGCCTAAAAAAAAAACTATCTACAGCAGATGAACAGTATCTGAAAATCATGTCATTAAGAAACAGGAAATAAAACCCAGCAAAGACCTGACACAGGACATGTGGTATGCCAAATTACACAAAAACTGGACTGAAAATCAGTCACAACAGGTCTTATGGAGTGATGAATCCAAATTTGAAATTATTGGTTCAAATCATCATCAATATGTACAGAGGAGGTCAGGAGTGAGTGTCTATAGCCATCTGTAAAACACGGTGGAGGCTCTGTCATGGTTTGGAGCTGCATTTCAGCCAGTGGTGTTGGAGATCGTCAAAACTGTTGGAGTTATGAACACAGAAAAGTACCCTCAGATTTTGATCCACCTTGCAAAATCATCTGGAAAGTGTATGATTGGCAACAGCTTCATTTTTGACATGACAATGATCTCAAACACACTGCCAATGCAGTAAAAGCATACCTGGATAGAAAAAGACACAAAGTAACACTATCAGTCATGGATTGGCCTCCCCAGAGCTCGGACCTCAACATTATTGAAGCAGTGTGGGATCATCTTGACAGAGAACAGAACAAAAGGCAGCCAACATCCAAAGAACTTTGAA
>VUQI01028408.1:0-15094 GCA_015106735.1 Paratilapia polleni
CTGAGAGGGTGCCGACCAAGAAAGAAGCCTCTGCTCCAAAATCAACACCTTCAAGCTCGACTGAAATTTGCAGCTGCCCACATGGACAAGCCAAATGCCTTCTGGAGAAAGGTTTTATGGTCAGACGAAACAAAGATTTAGCTATTTGGCCGAAAAGACAAGAGGTATGCTTGGAGGAGTAAAGGTGAGGCTTTCAAACCTAAGAACACTGTACCAACTGTCAAGCATGGCGGTGGTGGCATCATGCTCTGGGGCTGTCAGTGTCAGGGTGCTGCCAGTGGTACATTGCACAAAGTGGATGGAATAATGAAGAGCGAGGACTACCTCCAAATTCTTCAACTTCACCTCAAGTCAGCAGCTAGACGGTTGAAACTTGGACACAATTGGGAATTCCAACAGGACAATGATCCCAAACACACATCAAAACTGGTTTTGGAATGGATAAAGCAGGCGGATATTAAGCTTCTGGAATGGCCTTACCAAAGTGGATTAGAGAAAATCCAAAGTCAATTCAAACTTGTGCAACCAATTCTTGTTTTTTAAAGTCATTACAGATGCATGCTCTACAATCATTCCACCCTGGAAAACAAACATTCATGCCCATGACGAGTGGATGGAAACTTCTGACCACGACTGTATATCACCCCAAAAAAGAGCGGTCCATCAAGATGGTTTGTATCTGGGGTAAATACAACCATCATTTACTTCCAGAATAAAACCCGGGGTTATGTGTGATGCATGTGAAGGTTCTCTGTGGGATTCTTTTGCCTTCAGATCCAGTTTCCTGTCTATACCCTGTGGACCGAAGTCTGTCAGAAAACACATTTGGATCCACTCAAGCTGAAGTGTCTGAGGAACAACGGCACGCAAACCTAAAATTAGCCCCGTTCAGGCTTTAGAAATGCAGATTCCTGATCAGAGTGCAGCACACATCCTGAATTTGCCAAGAGGTTGTCATCCTGAGAGCAACATTTATATGATACCCCTGGGACTACAACTGCCTCAGCCAATTCATGCTTGTAATGTCACACAGAGCTCTGCTGCCAATGCTGGCAAAAGTTAAAAAGAAAAATATTATGTAAAGATCAAATTGTAATTTAAAGGAGCTCTGTGTAACCTCCGAAAACCACAGAGTGAACCTCAGTGTTGCTCTGTGTGCGAGCTAGCATCATCTAAAACTGTAATGAGACGTACACAGCACAGCGTGTGAACTGTATACCTGAGTATCAGTACAACAACAAACAAAGGTGATTTGGATGTAACTCAAAAAATACAGAAAATTACTGTAATTTTTAATATAGTCAATGGACAAAATGTGAGATTCATTTATTGTTCAATATGCTAATTAAAAACCATGTAGTAATCCACAACATAAGCATAAGCAACATAAACTAACTAACAAATCCATGAAATGGTATCACAACACAAAATATCACAACTTTATAAATTTCAAAGATGCAGTCTTTAATTTAAAGTAGAGATACGGAAACAAAAACAATGGGAAAATGGAGGATTTTGTATTAAAATAAATACATTTTTGTAAGATATCCAGCTGTGAACCACAATAACACAAAAAACTACAAATAGATCGTAAATAGATCGAAACCCAAAAAGCATAAAAAGGATGCAGAAGAGCTACACAGTGAGTAGAAAGGGGCACAAAAAGATGAAAACTACAATGGAAAAAATAACAAAATACAATTAAAAGATGAAAAATTACCAAAAAAAAAGGCAGGAAGTAAATGCACAAATGAAAAATGAACTGAAATGACAATATTTTTGTCATGATCTGAGGGTTTTTCTTTGTTTTTGGGGTTTGAAATTCTTTGAATGTATGTGAGTTTGGGTTTTATTGTTATTCTTAATGTTTTGGTTTCTGTGTAATTTTTAGATTCTGTTTTCATCCTCATAATCTTGAGTATTCGTGTTTTTATTTGAGTTGTGTCACTGTTGAGGATTTATGTAGTTTTGGATTCCCGTCTTTTATTTACTGTTCTGTCAGTGAGTTTAAATTCTTGGAGCATTATTGAGTCTTTGATTTCTGTTCTTAGTTTATGGCTTTTCTTAGAATGCATGTTGTTTGTATACTGACTCTCAGTTTTAATTATTAGTTTCCTGACTGACGTTCCCCTCTGAGCTGTCTGGCCTTGTCCTTCTGTGTTTTCCCTCCCTCAGGTTTAGTATTTTTTCATTTTTCGTCTTCTTCTTTCACTTAGTTGTTCATTTCCTGTTTTACTCTGATAACTCTTCTTCTTCTTCTTCTTCATCATCTGCCTCCATCTCACCCTATCCCAGCATCCTCCTCCTGTCTCACCAACCCTCTGCATGTCCTCCTTCACTACATCCATGAACCTTCTCTGAGGTCTTCCTCTTTTCCTCCTGCCTGGCAGCTCCATCTTCAACATCCTTTGTCCAATATATCCACTGTCCCTCCTCTGCACATGTCCAAACCATCTAACTTTGTCTGAATTTTATTCTGATAACTAGTTTCCTTCTATTCAGCGTTGTCTCGTTTCTCTCAGAGTCCGATCCCTGATCGCCCTCTGTGTGTCCCAGTCTGCTCAGGTCGATGTTCTTTTCCGGTGTTTCTCTCCCCTGGATTACTCATCTTGCTTGTGTTTTTGGACTTTGGTTTTTTGTTGGACTTTGTTATATATTTTTTGAGGATTGGTCATCAGCTTCAAATACTCACTTTTTGTTGTAAACTTGGCCTCCCACGTACTGCACTTTGAGTCCTCTTCTCCTCCACAATCCACATACTGTAAGATGCCTCAAAACCTAACGTCAGTAACATCCTGAAAATAGTTCAGGGACCACCCTGAGGCTGCAACAGTTTCACAACTTCATACATTTAAATGACGGGTCAAATTTTTTTGATTGAAAGTAGAGATATGGTAGCAAAAAAAAAGGGGGAAAATACTGGATTTTGTACCAAAATAAATATGGTTTTGGAAGATATCCAGTCTAACTCATATTAACCTCAGGTCAGTTTTGGGAACTTTGTGCTCCATTACTTAGTGGTGCATTATGGGTGGATTTTCAGTGTCCAGGAACAGAATGAAACTGAACTGGTGCTTTAAGTGGACAGCAAACCTCAAAAGAGTCTGTAGTCTACACACAACATGCACTGCCTCTGCTGTTTACTGTCATGTTATAAATATACAAGGCTGGCTGGCTGTGTGTGTGTGTCTGTGTGTGTCTGTGTGTGCTGGCTGCACAGCAACTGCCTGTTGCAGAATAATTTAAACTGTTTATTTGATTTGGAGGACGGCCTACGCGGGGCTTCCACAATCTGGCTCGCCATCAGGGCTAAAAGCGTCCGAGCTGTGCATCACAGCGTCTATTTTCAGCCAGCCTTCGCTTCCTGCTAATAAAAACAGCACGTCGCTTCAGGAGAACTGTGACGTCACGCGCTGACCGCACACATGCTGGAGAGTACTTCTGGCGTGGAAGCGAGGCCTCCGTGTCACATCATGAGTAGGTGGGTGTCGAGCAAATTATCACAAGCTGAAGGGAAGTGAGGAGGTGATCTGCGTGGGAGCGGGTGACATCTCCACGGACGGAGGGAGATGTTTGTGATCGTTACAAGTTTACTCACACGGCCTGAGTGCACATTATATTATTACTGAGGTGTGAGAAAGTCAGCATGAGTGGTGGCTCCAGATCCTGTTCACATTATGCCATGGATGATCTGATTACAACTGGAACGCTCTAATGTCACTGTAAAACTCAACTGATACACTCTACCACTTAAAGGTTTATTGGAAACGGTTAGCACAGTAAGAACCTTAAAAGAACCACAAAGAAACTCAAAAAACACTCAAAAATCTAACAAAAAGACAGAAAAAGATGCATAATGACCTAAAACAGGAGTAAAACAACCACATAACCACTCAACATAACCCTGAAATGATGTCAAAATACCACAAAAAGATAAAAATGACCACATTGGAATCCTCAAAATATGATGGGAAGACCCAGAAAGACGACAAAAAATACAAACCAATCATGATAAGTGGGATATATTAAACATCCATCCATCCATTTTCTTCCGCTTATCCTATTCAGGGTCGCGGGTGGGGGCTGGAGCCTATCCCAGCTGTCATATGGCGAGAGGCGGGGTACACCCTGGACAGGTCATCAGTCTGTCGCAGGGCTAACACACAGAGACAGACAACCATTAGAATTACCAATTAACCTAACCCCACTAACTGCATGTCTTTGGACTGTGGGAGGAAGCCGGAGTACCCGGAGAGAAGCCACAAAAGACACACAAAAAATATGCAAAATGGCCACAGAGAAGGCCAAAAAACCCCAGAAAGAAACTCTAAAAACCTTCAAGAAACTTAAAAACCACAAAAAGGGGCAAAGTGACTACAGAGGTTCACAATAAACACAAAGTAACTCAAAATGACCCTAAAACGATGCAAAATGACCACAATAATGCAGACAAAACTACAACATGATACAAAATGACCACAAAGGAACCCCAAAGTGTGACAGAAAGATGCAAAATGGCAACACAAATGTTGTGGGGTAGCTGGCTTGATGTTTGCAATCTGTTTTTCCTGTTTTCTCTAACCTTTTGCTGTAAGTTGCAGGTGGAGTTGCCCCTGGGTGGAGTCTTCTCCTGTGATTCATCCTTCCTACATCTGTTCCGCATCTAACAATCATGTGATGAGTACATCAAGGATGGCAGTGGCAACAGTTCTCCACCAGATTGTCGTCACCACTACGGTGATCATTGGGCTGCCTCAGTTACCTGTTGCTTGCAATCTTTTGTCTGTGCTAACTTGGACTCTCTTTGTCTGCCCTAGTTGCCTGATCACAGCTGGCTTGGAAATCCTGCAGATCTGGAAACATACTCACCTGTTGCTAGTGGAAGCCTCCAGCCAAACTTACCTGCTCTGTCGTCTGGTCTCTGTAACCTGTTTAAGGAAGGACTCATCTGCTCACCTGCCTTTCGACTTTCCGCCTGCCTCTTCTACTCGGTTCTGGAAATCTGCCAGCCACCCGCAAACTCCCTCCAAACCTTTACCGACCCATAGCCCAAATAAGACTCTCAGTTCCACAAGTGTCTCTATGTAAACCAATTCCTTCTTTTGGAAAGTCACTAACTCTGTTTCTCCTCTCTGGCAGAGCTACCGTGTACAAATCCATAGTGCTGCAGAAACTCCCTGCCACCAGTCCCCTACCCTACCTGTTTTCCCATTTCTAAATAAACCTGGTAAACTTGCCAACTGTGGTCTGAGTCTGTTTTTGGCTCTGTCTTTTGCCAAATCATGACAACAAAAGATGGGAAAGAAACTCTTAAAACCCTCAAAACTCAAAGCAACTGCAAAATACTGTCATGGAGCAACTGTGACCACATAATTTCCCCTAGGGGGTTAATAAAGTATTTCTGATTCTGATTCTGATTCTGAAAATGACCCCAAAGAGGCAAAAAACAAGAAAATTTAAATAAAACCCACAAAGATTCTTAACAGGACCCAACAATTATACAGTATGATCACAATAACACACAAAGCTACAAAAAGTTCCAAATCAAACACAAAGAGACACCAAAAACCCACAGAAGACACAATAAGACCACAATAACACAGGAAAAACTACAAAAAAGTGTAAAACAAACAAAAATAACCCACAGTGACATTTAAACTGACCACAAAACGATGGAAAATCACTGTGAAAAAGGTGTGAAACATCCACAAAGAAACTTAAAATGACCCCCAAATGATGAAAAAGGCCCACAGTAACACAAAAGGACAACAAAGATGAAAAAAGAGCCACAAAGAACCTCACAACAATCTCAAAAAAAGGGCAGAACAACCACAAAAAGTTGCAGTGACCATAAACTCAAAAAAATCCACAAAAAACTAAAAACGATACAAAATGAATACAAATGCTCACAAAACTATCACAACATGATACACAGTGACCACATTAAAGGAATGAGACAAACCCCTTAAAACGACCTTGAAAGATGCAAAATAACCACAAAATAACTCAACAACCACAAAGAAACAGCTCTCACAAAATTTCAACAGTGTGAAAAAACTTTACTGAGTACGAAATTTAATTAAAAACACTGAATTATTTTAGTTTAATGGAGCAATAAAAGGCACAGCGTACAGCGTGTGCTGCTAACTGAGAGCTTTATGAATGTTTGTACAGCAAACTCAAAATTTCCAACATGTTGGATCAACATTAAAATATGTGAAGTCTGGACTGGTTTGTGTCCGTTAAAGTAAGTTGTTTCTTTTTTTAGGTTATTTTAGCACTAATCTCAGACTTTACTCTAAAATTTAAGGTCATGGATGAACTGGGAGCTACGTGAACACTTAAATTTAAAGACTGAGGGACTACTGCACCATTTCCACCCTCGTAGTCCATGTTCTGTATGTGTTATATTTTAAAAAAGGTAAAATCTGATTCCGTTTGGTCAGTTCGATGTGGACGGTGAGCACCCTAACAGGACAACACATCCTGAGGAGGATCTTCAGCGCTCGCCCACATCCTGTTTCTCTCTGCTTTGATGTCAGCAATAAACACAAATAAGTCTTTTAATAGGCCGAACGAATGCCTTTATCAGGGTGAATTTCCATAAAGTAGGCTGTGTGTGTGGGTGGGTGTTTCCCAGTAGAAAGACGTCCAAAAGAGCTGCCTACATCTTTATCATGAAATGCCAAACTCAACAAGTGAGTCATGCTCTCATACATGAGTCACTGTTAATCTTTCAGGGACTAAAGTGTGTTTCTTATCCACAAAGATACCACAGTTTTATTACAGTTTGCTCTTCCAGCTGGAGCAAAGTGATGGAAAAGCATCCACGTGACCTTCTGACCCCAAACAGCTGAGAGATTTATTCCAAAATGTGATGAATAAGGATGACATCCTCCTCTGAGTGGGGTTATTTTAGGGGTCCGGTGTGCCTGCAGTGACATAAAATGAGGATAAAAAGGCATTAAACAACTACAAATAAACTCAAAGCAACCAAAAAAAGATGTAAAATGACTACAGTAAACCCCCAAACAGCTGAAGAAGGAGGAAAATGATCACAAAGAGGCACAAAACAAACAGAAAAAGCACATAAAATTACAAAAAAGACCACAAAGAAACTCTAAATGACCAAAAAAGATGCAACATGACTACAGTAAAACCCCAAACAGCTGAAGAAAGACACAAAATGAGCACAAAAGGGAACAAAACAACCAGGAATTTTAATTTTGTGTCTACCAAAACAAAAAGACAGCAAAGAAACTCACAACAGCCAAAAGAAAAATGCAAAATGACAACAAAACATTTCAAATGACCACATAAAGGCAACAAAGCTACAGAGAAGAGGCACAAAACAAACACAAAGAAATAACCCACAAAAACCGGCCCTAAAATTATGCAAAATGACCACAATGACACATAAAAAAAAACTATATAATATTGCAAAATGACTGAAAAGAAGCACAAATAAACCACAATTTTATCAAAGCAACCACAAAGAAACTCTAAAAACCTTTAAAAAAAATTCAAAACAACTACAAAATGAGGCAAAATATCCACAATAACACAAAAAATACCAATAACTGTTGCAAAATAGACACAAAACCCTACAGAGTAACAACAAAAAGACATGAAACAACCAAAGAATCTCTAAAAACCTACAAACACTCAATATAACCACAAAATAAACTCCCAAAATAACAACAAAACATCCACAAGAAGGCACAAAATCCCACAAAAAGACCACAATGACACACAAAAACTAGAAGTTCCAAAACGACTCCAAAGCCTCAGACATAAACTGACATTATAGGGTTTTTTTCTCTTTTGCAGGGTATGTGGTAACACTTGGCTTTTAAATGATTTTATTCATTATTTTTATCATATTATTGGTCGCCAGCGGCTGCAGGACTGACAGTCCGTAAACTGAGAATATTTTAGAGTTTTAAATCCAACAAACTCTCAGATGGCTCAGAAAAAGGATTCCAAGAAACCAGTCTTTGAGCATTTTTTGGTTTTTAAGCTCCATGTGTATTCATTTATATATTATGATGTTTAGTGTTTTTGACATGATTTTATATTTTATAGCTTATTTAATCTTGTCTCTACCTGCCCTGGGCAGACGGAAATTAGCTTACAGCTAAATCTGGTACGTGAGATCCATGTTTTTGTGCACAGTTCCTGACAAATAAAGAGTAAAACTGGACTGTTTGTAAAATGTTTCTTTGTATTTGTGCAAATCAGGATGAGCCTGAACGGCTCAGCTGGTATCTGTGTATGTTAAGGTGGATGTTCAAACCCAGCTGGAGCAGTTCCTAATAAAAAGCACACAGGTTCTTTTTTATCCACATTAATTATGAGAAAGCTGCTGTTTGACATCTTTAATAAACAAACAGGATCATACTCGCTGGCAGCATGTGATAAATGTGAAAATTATAGCTGTCAGTGTATAAAATGTCTCATTATTGCTCACAGAGTGAACTTTGGGTGGTGTTTTCTTTGGAATAAACTGATTATAAACACTGTAAAGCCTGCATTGATGGGTCCAGTAAACAAACTTTCATTTTAAAGACCAATTAATTTCAGTTAGACAGTTAGTGTGCTCTATATTTATCCAGATGTGACTGAAATGTTTGCTGCTGGGTTACACATGTTTGACTGTTTGTAACTCAGTAATGACTGGGGGCAAAGATCATTAAGCAGTAAATATTCAGAGGCATGCTGGGTATTGTAGTGCTTCTTTTCGGTTGTTTGCTTCATTTTAAATAAATATATTAACCGACAGTGTTCAAAATGTGGTGATATTACGCAATAAGACAGTAATATCGACGTTATTTTGTCTATACTTGAGTTAAATCTGATTTTGTGTCATGTAGGTTAACGTTAGAGGCCCGGCAAACTACATGTCCCAGAATGCAGCAGGTGTGAACCCGTGAAACGCTCCGCGTTGCGGACGTGTTTGACAGTAATTCAAAAATGGGGCAGTGGAGCTGATAAGAGGGACCGCCGAGGACACTGAAAAACGCGTACAGAAATCCCAAATATCTCCGCTTGTTTTTGTTTGTTTTTTTGTTTTTCTTCTACACACAAAGGGTCACGTGCTGATAAACAAAGCCAGGAATGAATGAAGAAAGCGGCCTGTTTAAAGGTGACCACAGGAGCGAGGAAAACAGGTGAGGTCTCACTCTGCTGTCCTTTCTGGAAATCACTTAGTTTAGAAAAAGAAAGTGCAGAAAATGACAGTACTGAAGGGTTATTGTGGTACATTTATCACCGTTGGTTACATATTTGTTGTGTTTTTAATTTAAGGTTTAAAATGTGTTGTTTTGTAGGTTTTCTCAGGTTTTCATTGGTGTGGCTGCCTAACCGCGTACAGTATTCTTTACTTTTATCCATTACTTTTAGCTAATGTCTCCAGTGGGTCAATGATTGTGCTTAGATAAATAATACTTCAACCCAGCTAATTATCCATTACATCAGTTTGTTACAATATTTAGATAAGTTTACTGAGGAGGGGCCTGAGTCTATCCCAAGCGTCGGGGGGCAGAAAACAGACTTAATTCTGTATTTATTATGACCCGAAACCAGCGAGACCATAAATTCAGCAGGAAAGTGTTTACGGAGGTCACAGCAGGGGTGTGTCTAAGGGGGAGGGCATGGGGTGGCACCAGCTGATTTTATTTCTTATTAAATATGAGTTCCTGTTTCTGAGTTATGTTTGGATAACTATCTTGTACAATACAGCAGGATGTTCTTTTCTTCTTTACTACTTAAGGTTTAATTTAATACATGTATTGCTATGTTACTCTTTTTTAGTGTTAATTGTATTTAATATTTGTTGTGTGTGTGTGTGTGTAGTTTCTTTTAGGGTTTGGTCTGTGTGTGGGGGGAAAAACAGTCAGGCCTAAACTGCTGATAAGAGGAGACTGCGGAGTGAGTCCTCTCGCTAATAGACGATCTTCGGCGCTAGCTAAACAGAGGTACAGCTAATAACGAGGACAAGCGGACCCGAGCGGCGGCTCCTCGCTTCGGTATGATGCCCGGTGACAGCAGCATGGCCTCCGTCGTTCAGAGAATAGCTCGGCAGGCTCTGGTCACCTTCAGGAGTCCACCCGTGGTCGGCGAGGAGACCTCTAAGTCCTTCTTGGAGAACCACAGCAAGCTGCGGGGCTTGATGTCCGAAGTTCGGGCGGCAGACCTGAAGCTCGTCCCGCGGAGAGCCGACGACAGCGGCGCGCCCCCTCCTCACCACCCATATCACCGCGGCGTGCCCCCAGTCACCTACATGCACATCTGCGAGACGGACCAGTTCAGCATGGGGGTGTTCCTGTTGAAAAGCGGGGCCTCCATCCCGCTCCACGACCACCCGGGGATGCACGGCATGCTCAAAGTCATGTACGGGAAGGTCCGGATCAGCTGCTTCGACCGGCTGGAGCGGCCGGGCGGCGACGCGCTGCCCCGGGCAGAGCGGGGCGCTCTGCGGCGCTGTGTGCTCCGATCCACCGGGGAGTACACGGAGGAGAGCGGGCCCTGCGTCCTCTCCCCTGACCGGGACAACCTCCACCAGATCGACGCCGTGGACGGGCCCACGGCGTTCATGGACATCCTGGCCCCGCCGTACGACCCGGACGACGGCAGAGACTGTCACTACTACAAGGTGCTGCCGGGAGATGGGGTCAAAGACTCGGAGCAGGAGCAGAAGGAGAAGGAGGTCTGGCTCATGGAGATCACACAGCCTACGGAGTTCTGGTGCGGAGGGGAGCCGTACCCGGGCCCGGAGGTCTGCCTCTAATCCCCCTTAAGACCTGCAGCCTGGCTGGATTTATGAAGGATCTCTATAATCATTTATCAGAGCCATGAGGAGCTAACGGGGCAAATTAAGGGGCCAAATTTGGGATTTAATTCTGGTAAAGAATAGAAATGGTGCACCAGGTATTAACAGCTGCCCTGCTACACAAACTCTGCAAAGGTGAATTTTAGTCACTCCAGTTTCCTCCTTACTTGGACAAACACTGGAGCCACAGGGAGCACTAAACAACTTCCTGTCTGTGCTGTGATCCCTGTGGATGTTATGGTCAGGAAGCCAGATATGAATCACTTTTATTGTCAATTTCAGGAAGTAGTTTTATTTTAAAAAGGGAGTTAAATCACACAATCATTATGCTTTTGTTCCACAGAGACTCTAATTAAACCAGAATCTGGGGTCTGAGCTGTTCTGAAAACCTGACTAATAAATCAGTTTTGGTGTTTATATTTACACTTCTATATATGGAGGACCTTAGGTGCCCAAATCACAAATAAATGTATGATTGATACAAATAAATTTATATGCATTTAGACTATCAAATAAGTGGAAAGAATATGTAGGAAAATAACCAAAAAGTAAATAAAAAATTAATAAAATGGAAATTAGTTTGATTGCTAGAGAATTGAGGCGCTCAATTGTGGAGGACTGAAAAATCAAAAAAACATAAAGTTATAGATGCATCAAAATGAATATTAATACTGCATGGGCATAATTTTGAACTTATAAAATGTGATTCATATTTGTTTACATTGAAAATAATTACCCTGTTTCTTTAATTTCCAACTAAATTTGAATGTGTAAATTGATATAAATACATTATCTGGACATATATTTATTTGTGATTTTGACACTTATATATGGAGGACTGCAACTGCCAAACTCAGAAAATCAATAACTCAATGAATACATTTATATTTTTTGTTTATATGGATTATTAAGTCTTCAAACAGTATGTTTTTTTGTTTTGTTTTTTTTTTTTAAATTGTTTGAGAAAGTAAATAAATTTATATTTATAAAATATAAAAGAAATTAATGTGATTGAGGTTTATCTATGAAGGACTGAAAATGCCAAAATCATAAATAAATAAGTGACACAAAAAGGAAAAAATAAACAAAAATAATATAAACAGAAATGTATAAAATTAAGGGTAATAAATTGGGGAGTTCATGAAAATAGAAATGAAATAATAAAGAAGCAAATGAAAACAGAAATATCCATCTGATATGGGGGACTGAAACTGCAAAAATTAAAAAGGCATAAATATGACAATAAAAAAATTAATGACATTTAATGCATCAAAATATTATTACTACATGTATTAATGAATTTATAAATTGTAACTTAGATTATGGATGACAACAGCCAAAATCAAGTATAAATAAATAACTAAATTAATAATTTCCCATGTTAAATATTAAAAATAAATGTAATTATCCTATTAAATGTGACAAACTTTCTGTATTTATTAAATTTTTTTAGTAAATCCCTATTTATTTACCTTCCCATTTAATTATTTTCCTTTACTTTTTTTCTCCCTGTATGTTTGAAAATTTGATATTTTGCAAAGTCAAAGTGTTTTGTGAGGTCAGCCTTTTGACTGCTGGTGAAAATGAAAATTAATTGAGAAAGTAAATAAAGCAATAATGCAAAATTTTCATTTAATTACAAATTAGTTTATTTATTAATACATTTTTCCACTTTTGGCAGTTTCAATCCTCCGTAGTTTTACACAGAGTTAAACTTCTGATGATGGCAGCACTCTGTAAACCATCTCAGACTCTTTGGGGGGAAATCTCAGGATATTTGTGTTCATGACTGCCCGACAGGCTGAGCAAGGCACTACATAAAACAAGTTTGAATCCCTCTATTACAATGGCTGTTTGACCACAGTCACATCTGGACTGATTTTCTTTTTTAGAAGCTAAAGTCATACTCGGGGTATTTATTTCACACCTGAGATGCTACAAAATAAAAAATGAGTGAAGTTGGTAATGCTGCATTTGAAAAATGATGATGATGATGTGTTCACGGTTCACCTTTAAAAGCAGAAATTTGGGCCTTTTGATACACTTCAGTACTACATGTCCTTCAGTCTAAAAGACTACCTTACTGTTCATAAATAACTTGTGGTATTTATATAAATGTTCATTTACACTAACATCTATGGAGGACTGTAACTGCTAAAATAAAATCAATACATATAAAAACGGTATTAAAAATAAATGCAGAAAGTAATTCACTTAAAAACTGTGTCTACTTATTTACCTTTGCATTAAGTCCATTCATTTACTTTCCTGTTTAATTTTTGGCTTTATTTATTATTTCATTATTTTCAAATATATTTTTTCCTTTTGCTTTTGTCACCTGAATTATTTCCCAAAATTATTTTGCTGCTGTATTTTATTTTTACATTTCTTTATGACTGCCTTATTTTGCAAATTCAAATGGGTCAAGTATTGAGGCTAAACCACATAAAAATAAACATTTTAATTAAATAAATCATTTTACATTTTAATGGTGATTTTGAAATATATACACACATATAAGAGAGAGAGAGAGAGACTCATATGCATTTATACTTTCACACAATAGATAAATAATACTGAAAATTAATTAGGAAAGTAAACAGAGGGAATTATTGCTGCCCCGATTGGGTGATTCCTCGAGAACTGAGACTAATCTACCTATAAATAATGCCAGACAATAACTGGATAAATAAATATGAATAAATGATCATTAAAATTGAAAATAAGGAGAATTAATGCAAAATTAAATAAATACAGAAGCAAATTATAACATATCAATCCATTTATGTCCATAGAGCATTTATATTCATTTTGATGCATTTATTGGCAAATTATTTTTATTAGACTATAAATTTGCTTTTTGGCAGTTTTGGCCCTCCATACATGTATACACAGCTGCTGCCGCATATTATAATTCATTGCATGAGGGAAACAAAACATCCCAGGCTCCTGGCTGCACCTTGAATGCAGCGCTAAAGGACCACTAAAGGACCCTGCTGTTGTCTCTTTACTCGTCTTCCTGCTTCAGGCTTTGTGACGTCTGACCTTCGGGTCTCTTTTGATGACTGAAAAACTTCTAAAACTGCAGATTTTCTTGTGTTAGGACTCTAAAAACTTCCTGCCACCACCTTTTTCTTCTTCGTTCTGAGAGTCACTGACTCCTCAGGACTGTTTATGGTTTGTATCTCTGATTGTTGGAAAGATGTGCACTAAATCAAGTTTATCAGCACAAAGTGTCTCTAAACGAAATGTTAGAAAATGTCCATGTGATTACAAAATAAAGAGGTCAGAAATCTGTTTCGTCTCAGTGTGAAGTTTGTTGAGTCAGAGTTACCTGATGAATATGAAAAATCACACCTGTAACTCAAAAAGGCAAACAAAAAGCTTTATTAAACGTGTTTAAACTAAAAAATAGAGGTGGCATTAAGATAAAACATCTGCTACTCCTAATATAACCCCAACTCTGCAAATGTTAGGACGCTGGGTAAAATGTAAATAAAAACAGAATTCAATGATTTGCAAATCTCATAAACCCAAATTTTATTCACAATAGAACATAGAAAAATATCAAATGTGTAAACTGAGAAAATGAACTAAACTTAGAACAAAAAATAAGGAAATTTGTGTTTGGTTGATTATTTCTTTGTTGTAACAATGCTTCTTGGCAATAAATCTCATCCCATTGGAAAGCCTGTTTATTTCCCTTTAAATGGTGCCACATTTATAAGGAAAATGCATTTGTGGGTTGAGCAGCAGAGTTGAGTATGTGGGTTGCGCCCATGAAGAACTTGCCAAATCTCCTCTGCCGATGCCAAACAGCTTATTCTGCTATTGACTCTTGTTTGGTGTCTTTTTTTGGATTGGATGATTGAAGTCTGAAGAAACAAGACATATTGGCAATCCAACAATTTATTCATTTAACAAACAGGAGCCTCAGTAGCTTGTGGATGCGTTGTCATTTTGGAGTTCGGTCCCAGACTGTGGAGATATGGGATTGCCACTGGTTGTAGAATCTCATCTCGATAGCTCTCTGCATTGAGATTGCCTCCAATGATGACAAGCCTTGTTTTTCCAGTGAGGGAGACGCCGCCCCACACCATCACACTGCCTCCACTAAAAGCTGTTACCCTATCGGTGCAGCTATCAGCATAGCTTTCTCCGTGTCTTCTCCACACTTTGACCCTATGATCCAACTGCCGTAGGCAGAATCTGGACTCATCGCTGAATAACGTTCCTCCACATGTTCAGTTTCCAGTGCACATG
>VUQI01028409.1:0-33062 GCA_015106735.1 Paratilapia polleni
ATGATGTGTTGCTTTTTGAGGATCTTTTAGCCTACTTCACTTTGTCAGACAGGTTCTGTTGAAGTGATTTCTTGATTCAACAGGTCTGGCAGTAATCAGGCCTGGGTGTGGCTGGTAAAATTGAACTCAGCTTTCTAAAAAATGTGGTTAATCCCAGTTAATTCAGGATTTAACAAGGGGGGGCAATCACTTTTTCACACAGGGCTATGTAGGTTTGGATTTTTTGTTTCCCTTAATAATAAAAATCCTTCATTAAAAAACTGCATTTTGTGTTTACCTGTGTTATCTTTGTCTAATATTTAAATTTGTTTGATGATTTGAAACATTTAAGTGTGACAAACATGCAAAAAAAAAAGAAATCAGGAAGGGGGCAAACACTTTTTCACACCACTGTATGTGTCTGTGCTCATATGTGTGGAGGGTAAAAATCACAAAATTTTCGTGTTATGAAGCATGCTTTTGATGTCTAGGCTAACATGATACATATGTTGTGCTTTTAGATGTTATAACCTATATTCGCTCTTCACAGAATCCTACTTTGGGGACAGCTTCTGCAGTTTACAAGCCTTCCAAGATGTCTCCACCTTCCACCTGTCACTACAGGTCAAGACGAGTCGGAGAAGTGGGCTGCTGCTCCTGGCTGCAGGAATGGAGGACTACCTGTTTCTTGAGCTCCAAAATGGGAAGATACAGGTGCAAGTTTTACTATGGCAACAATCTGAGCACTTAGAACAGAGTAACTGTTCAAAAGAATAGGCTAAAATACAAAAACATTTCTAACCACAGCTCTATGGGAAAAGCAAGTTTAAGGAGTTGGAAAGGAAGGAAAGCACCTTTAGATCAGCGTCATTTACACATTCTGATAGCTCTCAGAGATGCAGTTCCACACTTCAGGAAACTTCAGCTAGAGTGCTAAACATTTCATTGTCAAAGTCACCTATGTGTAGAGCATCTTGTTATGTGTTATTTCAGTGAAATAATGAGCAACGAAAGTGCTTTACACATGAAAATGACGCCAAAATTGTGATTTCATCTAGATAATTTGTTTAATTTCTTGCACATTAAAATCCCAAAGAGATCACGGATAAAAAAATTAGCAACTGCAAAATGTGTAACAGGTTATGAACAGTGTGACTTTGAAAGTAGTTTTTGAAGTCTCAAAAGATTCAATAAACATATCACATCAGGTTTAGAACAGTGGATTCATTAAATTCTTCTGTTGCCTGCTCTAGCTTTCTCACAGGAATGGAAACCGTTTACATCTATAATAAAAAAAAAGTAAAAAAAATAAAAGCAGCAGAATTCGCATCAATTGTGCTACGAGAGAGAGAGACTCACAGACTTTTCCCAGAAAGGACGATATAGCTGCATTTTCAGTGAGGCAAAATCAAAGGGTATATGTAATATACTATTACTCGTCTAAGTTATTTCAGTGGTATGAGACACACTGAACAAATAGAGTCAAGGCTTCACAAAAATGAACCTGCCTTATCCGTCAGGGATGTTGAAGAATTATGTAGTTCAAAATGTTTTAAATAGGACTCTGATCTCTCATTCTAATCAGTGAAAGGTCTGGGAATAAATTCATTTTTAACATGTAGCTTACTAAACACTGTAGACACTTCTTAGTAATTTTCTTGGGTTGTATAATACACTGCTTGCTGTTATATATTATTACAAAAATAAAGCTTAAATTCAAGCCTTAGATGAGACAAAGACCCTCCAATAAATGGTAATGCCCACAGTTTGGAATATTTTAGTTTGTATGTGTGCATTCATGATATAATTCTGGCTCATAAACACTGACATAGCTGTGTAGAGTTTTTATAACCGTTTTATTCACATTATTTTAGAGAAGTCATTGATATTAAATGTATTGTCCAGATAATTGATAATTTCATATAACAGCAATAAAGGCACACACACAAATACCCTGTGTGCCACAATGTACATTTACAAATGCTGTAATGCCATGTAAATTTTAAATTAAATAAACAGTGTTTGTCTTCACATAGGCTCGGATGAACCTGGGGGCTGGTGAGGTAACACTGTCCTCATCTCAAGGAGTACAGCTGAACAATCTTCTGTTCCACAAAGTCTCACTGACGCTGCAAGAAGGCAGGCTTACCATGACAATTGATGATCTCTATCCAACATATGTTCCTGTGAACAATGATGGGAAACAACTCAATATCGACCTGGGAATTCGGCTTGGAGGAACTGGAGATCTGGATGCTCCCTACCTTAGCAATGCCATTCCTCCTTTCCGTGGCTGTATGACTGGTGTCAAATTTGAATCCCATCAGTTTGATATTCTTAGTTCAGCATTTAAGCAGTGCCATGACACAAAGGAATCCTGCAGCAGTGAGTTTGAGGCTGGAGATGGCGAGGCCACCAGTTTCAGCACTCCTGATTCCTTTGTATCCTTCCCCACCTGGAGCAGAGGTAGTGGTTCTTCAAGGACCGTGGAGTTTCTAATGAAAACCACCATTGAGGATGCTTTACTTGTTTTCCACCCTGGCCAAGAGTCGGACTTCATTGCTGTTGGTGTTGTGAAAGGCCATCTCAAAGGTATTCTGGACCTCGGTAGTGGTATGAAGGTCCTGGGGAACACCCAGGTGCAACTGGATGATGATCAGTGGCATAGAGTTAAGATCCAGATCAGTGAGGATTCTTTTGTTCTCAATGTAGACAGCCAGTCTTCCTCCCTTCCTCTTGACCCATCAAAAAAACTGGACTTGGTTGGAAGCCTGTATTTAGGAGGTATTCAGGCAAAAATGAAAGAATTCTTTCGTGAGAGTGGATCATTAAGTCGCTTACATGAGGCAGATTTGATGGATGAATCCTTCATTGGGTGCTTGGGGGAAATTAAAGTGAACCAGAAAGACAGAAGCCTGCAGGATGCTCTGGTGACCAAAGACGTTCATGTTAAATGTGAAGGAGAAGACTATGACTACTCAAGTTATTATGACCCAGACTTAATTACGACCTCCCCTCCTATCCGTATCCGATATGTCAATGTTGACCTGAATGAACAGCAGCACTGCTACCCAACAGATGACTTCCCAGAGATATTTAGAAATGTGACAAAGCTTCTAGATGTCACCCCATTACGTGTCCCAGAAGGTGGAGAGGTTTATCTTGATATCAACAACTTAAGCCCTACATTTGACCTCAGTGCTGCAAAAATGCATCAGTCGCAGATTATCTTTGCTCTCCAGACTGATCCCTGGTATGGCTTGGTTGATATGAATATTAACAGACAACGAATAAAAAGATTTACTCTTCTTGATGTTGTCAATAAGAGAATCAAGTATATGCATGATGGAAATGAAAGGCTTACAGATCAAATCCATCTAGAGGTGGTTGCTCAAAGTAATTTCTCCCTTCCAGAATGTTTAAAAACTCCTCACAATTATGTTCTCCCAGTTGAAATTCTTCCAGTTGATAATATACCAAAACTTAGTGGAGAAGAAATTGCCATCACTGAATATGGCCGCACTCGTTTGAGTCCCAGCATCATCAAAATCACGGATTCTGACACCCAGTGTGATGACTTAATTGTAACTGTTACCTCAGAGCCTCTCTGGGATGTTGGTTACTTGGAAAATAGACAGCAACCAGGAGTAAGCATCTCAGAGTTCACTTGCACGGAGCTGAAAGATGGAAATATTTATTTTGTACACAGAGGCGGTAGTACTGGTGAAATGACCTTGAAAGTGTCTGATGGACAGTCAGTAAGCCTTTCAACTACTTTTAAGTTGTCGGTGACACAGCCACATATGACTATAGTTACCAACACTGGCCTTCTTTTGCCACAAGGAAGCAATGCGTCCATAGGCATTCACAATCTGGCTGCTATTGCTCACCCTCGTAATGGAGATATTATGTATAATATCACACAACCTCTGTTATTTGGGGAACTGCAGATTATGACAAGTGACGGAATGTACAAGCAAGTCACAACTTTCCATCAATCTGATCTCGATCTAGAGCGCCTTAGATACGTCAGCACAGACTCAAGTGACCAGGAAGATACTGTGGTGGAGCGGATTCAGTTCAGTGCTCATGTGGGGCAGTTCTCCATCTGGAACAACACCTTCTTAGTCAAGATTATCGCTGCTCCAGTTAAAGTTTCTAACCTGGTACCACTGGAAATGGAGGCTGGTGAAGAGCAAACAATCACCGAGCTTCAAGCTGAAGTACTCGGCAAAATCCCAGATCCGAAAACAATTAAATACATCGTCATCAAGCCCCCAACACTGGGTAGTCTCCTGTTGTCAGACAGAGAGCTGGGTGAGGGTGACATGTTCACCCAAAAAGATATTTTGGACAATGCTGTTAGCTACAGGGTCCGAGGGCGAAGAGCTGTGGCTACTACAGACCATTTTCAGTTCAAAGTCTTTGCTGAGGATCAGCACTCTCCTCTGTACACCTTTCCAATCAATATCTTTGCCAGTGAAGATGCCCCTGTTTTGACCAATGAGATGCTGGTTGTCTTGCAGGGCAGCGAGCATACTCTTGACAAAAAATGTCTTTGGCTACAGTCTCCAAGTTCTACTGATTTTGTGTATCAGGTTACTCAAGAGCCAAAGCACGGGCGGCTAATAAGGGACTCCCCACCTGGAATGCCTAGATTTGAGGGGGCAATTAGAGTTTTTAGCAATGAAGATCTCCAGCTCGGAAGGCTTATTTACCAGCATGATGGCTCCAAGACAAGCAGTGATGAGTTCCATTTCTTAGCAAATGATGAAAAAGAAGAGAGTACAGTGAGTGGAGTTTTGAGAATATCAATCCATTCAAAAAACGAGCACGCTCCTGTGAGGATAGTGAATAAGGTCTTCAACGTGGTCCGTTATGGTCGGCGCCTGCTAACAACAGATGTCATTCAGTTTAAGGATGATGACTCAGGTTTCAATGACAGTCAAATTGTCTACGCCCGTGAGGGAATCCTTTCAGGCAATATTGTCTCAACATCAAATCCATCACAACCCCTTTTCCGCTTTACACAAGCCGACCTGCGAGATAAGAAAATCTTATTCATTCACCATGGAGCAGATCGGGAACGCTTTTCACTCCAGGTGTCGGATGGCTTCCACAAGACCACTGCGCTGCTTCAGATCCAGGCAGGTGAGCCCTACATGCGAGTGGTGAACAACACAATCATTGTCATCGATCATGGAAGCACCAAGACCCTTAATACCACCCTGCTGAGTGCTGACACCAACATGGACATCAGAGACGACAGTGAGATCAAGTTCGACATTACATCCCCACCCAGAGATGGCAGGATTATTGTGAGTGGGATTGAGGCATCAGTGTTCACCCAGGAGGACTTGAAAAAAGGCGTTGTGTCATATGAGCACAATTATGAGAGTCTGAGGTCCAAGGACTCCTTCAGCTTCACTGTCCAAGCAAAAGGACATTCTGAAGAGGGCTCATTCAGGATTAAAATATTTAAGCAAGGTTACTTGTCTGAGCCTGAGGTAATAACCAATAAGGTCATCATTGCCTATGAGGGAGAGCACACCATAATCAGCAAGGATCATCTCGAGGTAATGTTTACTGATTCTGTAAGTACAACACTTTGAGAAAAAAAGAGGATTTTTTATTATTATTATCATTATTGTTATTAATTACTGGAGACTTTTGCATATGAGCTACAGTCAACAGTTTGCTTTGCTGACATTCAAGCTGTGCAGCACACATTTGCTTTTATTCAACAAGAAAGACTATATATATTTATACAGTTTGGCAGTGCTCATATGACAGAATTATTGTCCTTTTTTTTTAGAAGGAAAAACATCATTCCCATGAGTCGCCAAGCATATTGTGCTGTTTTTTAACCCTGCCTTTAATCTGTATTATAACCACATGAAAGCAGGCCTAAATATGACTTTACAGTCCCTGCTTTTAATTTGGTTTATGTTCTAAATTGCACTCTATTAAGTGCAAAAAACAGAGCACTAAGTATCCCCTGAGGAGCTTCCTGAAGCCCACTGTAATTTATAAGATGAGCCTGCATGCAGTTCATCTTGGAAGCAATTAATGCAGTTTAAATTGCTGATCCATTCATAGCGCACTATATATATTTTTAATACCTTGACTATAAAATTATAAATAATAAAAAAAGAAAAATTCTGAAAATAAAATATTTCGTACACTGGTTTCACAGTACTGAACACATATTAAATATGCAGTACTGACTGCACAGTATACATAGTACTGAAATGTGTATTGAGCAAAGCCTTGACAGAATGGCCTTTACAAGAGGTAAAATATTGACTTTGTTTCTGGGAGCTTTTCCAATGTGTGTCTGTACAGTGAAATGAAAAGTGGTATGATCTTTTGAAATATTGTCGTATGCAAGCTTGGCTCCTAAACACTCCAAGGCTCCACGCAGGCTCCAGATTAAAACTTCTCAAAGCAGCATGATGATAAATCTGCTTGTGCATAAATCTGCAGCATGGCTTTAACTGTTGCCAAATGTCACAAATGTCTATTTAAGTTTCTGTTCACAATGCTGTCTAACAATGTGTCTCGACTCTATATGAGACACTATAGCAGGGCCATTATTATATACTAGGAACTAAAAATACAGTTGAACTGTTTTAATACAACAAATGAACTAGTGTACTTAAACTTGTGTACCTTATTGTGCCTCTTCAAACAGAGCAACAATAAGGCAACTTTTAAGCACTGCCAGTTTCATATGAAAACTGTTTTCCAAAGTTGTTGTTTTTTTAGCTGATTTGATTTGTTTTGCCAACTGCTGAGGTTGTGCAATCTTCTGCTAATTTTTGTTTTGACCTTTGCCTTTTAGGTGGAGCAAGCTGATATTTTGCCTAGTGAAATGGTGTTCACAATTAAAAAAATCCCTCAGCGCGGTCATGTGGTCAAGCTGACGAACAGCTCAGACAGCACGGCCTCACCTGTCCTCGACTACATTCACTCTTTCACTCAGGAAGACATTGATCAGGGGCACATTCTCTACGTGTCTGCATCCATCCAGGTGTTGTTTTGGTTTTTTTCCCCCTAATTTCTTTCAATTACCTTATTCAGCTGTAACTAATCAGATGCATGAGCTTGTTCCCTTTCATAGTCACAATGAAACTAAAACTAGACGAAATGCACCCACAGCCTCTAATGGATTTAAGGTACAAGGTTTTTCTTTGAATATCAATAAGGTATTTCCTACATTCACCTCTTTCAGGGAAATGATGCCTTCACAGTGGACGTCAGTAATGGTTTTACCACAGTGGAGGACCTGCACATCCTCGTGAACATCGTGCCCAGGCTAATCCCCATCCAGACCTTCAACTTTACTGTGAAGGAGGGCCTTAGCAGAGCAATTAATACAGAGATTATAAACATCTCACATCCCTTCTACATCTCCGAAAACATTGAATTTTTGGTGGAAGAGCCACCACAGCATGGGGACCTCCGCTACTTGGATGGAGATGAACTTTCTTACTTTACATTTGACGAGGTACGCAGACAAGATACATAATTAATGAGCTCTTCTGCTCTATGCATTTCATTTAGGCATTCATTATTTCCAATACATGCATGTACTAATGATGTACTTCCATTAAATGGGAATATCTGCCAGATATGTCTAACCTGCCAGCATCATGAGGAACTAGCACATAGAGGAGCACTTGTACAACAATAATCATCTTAGATCCTTGGAAATTCTGTTTCGAATTTCCATTCAAAATTCTAACATTTGTTGCTGTGCCCTGCTTATTGGCAGGAAGATGCAGTGCAAACTTTTTATTTATCAAATGACGGCTTTCACCCTATGATTAGCTTATGTGCAACACATGTATTACCAAGTGCACCAAAACATTGGATTTTCAGGATGACATTGTAAAGATTAAATGGATTTAATCACGTTTTTTTTTCGAGGGATGGCGTCCACACAAAAGAACCTGAATTTCATTTGGCCAAAGATTCATAGATTTTGTCACACTGGCTCCAAAAATACTCTCAGAAAACAGTCAATGGGCAGTATAACATCTTTCTCACGCTAATAGATCAGGAGGATTACCACAACAATGCGTCACTTTGGAACTTTTCTCAGCTACTACTCAGCGCTGTTTGGATTTGTGCTGCGTACCAGATGGAGAGAGGAGAGAGGATCTGGGAGTTTCTGCAGCACAGCTAGCTGGTCTCCCTCCATGTGGTTCAGACACCCCAGGTTTAGGAAAATATGAAAAATGCATGAGTAGTTACCAGTGGAAAAACCTCATGCATTCTGAATGGACCGCATAGTTTAGTGGAGCTAGTTAGACATATATCTTATAGCTCCTACATCTAACCCAGTACTACTTTGCTGAAGCATTATGGAAAAACTGACGATGCCTTTGGACCGCCTGAAGCCAAAATAAACTGGCTTGAATTCCTATAATAATGTGTGAGCGCACATAAGCTCTCCCACACTTTGCTTCTGCCGGACTCACTCATATTGTCTCTTTGAGATTCTAATGTGCAACTTCAGTGGGTCTAGTGCAATGAACATAGCTATCAACATCTGCCACCATGAAAATCTCAGAGAGAAAAAAGTCTTTCTTTACAGTTTTCTTCATACTTTTTTGCCCTACTTGTACTTTTTTTCTGTGTTCTTTAAATGTTATACTCAGAGAATGCAATACACTCAGTTATCCCAAATAGGATCTGCACTTAAGAATGTGTGTCCAAGCCTCACTTCATGCATTTTGTAAATCAAACCTTCAAGCCACTTAATTCTTCTAAAGTTAAAGTTCTATATATGCCTACATTTCATACACTCTGTAGAAAAACGGATGCTTACAGCCACCATGAAGTCACCAGAAGCCCTGAGCCCATTTTGGCCATCTGTTAGCACCATTAACCGCACAGCAAGTCATATTTGTTAGATTGTAAAATACTCCAAAACATAAAGTCGAGAGGTCCAGTTCAGTGACTCGAATTAGATGAGGTGATGCTCAGCAGACAGCATGCAGCTACAGCCACCTGGGTCGCCTCCCACCTGTCACTCTAAGCAGCCATGCTTTTAATTACGCACCAAAGACCAAAACTGTTTTTTTGTACTAGGCTGTAAATGTTTTTATTTCTGCTGTAAAGTGGGGAATTTAACATGAGTCCAAAGGGACGGACTTACCTTTGAAGTCAGGCTCAAGTGGCCATTAGAGGAACTGCACTGTTTTGGCACTTGTGCACTAGCTTAAGTTTTTCCACCACCAGAGGCTCCCGCTTGGTAAAGCTGTGTTGTTTTTTTTCTGCTCAGTTCAATGTTATTTGAAGTTCGAGTGGGAAAGTCCCCACTGTGACTTGGGAATGGTCAATGGACTTATTGGTAGTAGCGCTGCAATAAAGACATCAGTTGGGGTAGTTCACTAAGGTTATGTAAGCCTATGGTAACACAGAGGGATCTGGTCTGAGAAAAACTGTCATTCTCATGAGCGCCTACCACAAGAATGTAAATTAAATTTATGTGCCATGTGGCCCAGATGTGTCACAAGAGACAGAATCTCTCATACACGCACCCAGTAACATGAAACACTTTGTTCTAACATGTCTTTGTTTTAACCAGGTTTAGCTTTTCATCAGGTCTCCATTAGGTCTCCCATCTGTGCTAACCTATTAAAGTCCACACTGTCTTCTTTATATTTTCACAAAGTGCATGTTTTCTGAACACAGTGACACGCCTTTGCAGTTCGTATTCCAAAGTACAGTAGCCATGCACTCCAAGAGACTTTTCATCAATCTAAAATTAGAGTTAAAGTCTGCAGCTAGTAATAAACGCATCCATACACATCAGCCTTACCGAGTTGGCCAAGTGTCCAATTACCACCAACTGTTTATTGTTCCAGCAAGCAGACTGATTGTCTCTCTGACTTTCCCTGATCAGTAATGATGATGAGGGTTGTTATTCCAGAAGGATGCCAGTCATATGGAATTCATTTGGCAATTCCTGCTCTCTGAAGCAGGTCCCCCTCATCTCAGTGGCTTTCTGGCTTTTGTCTAGACAAAGCTCTGACTGTTCTCTTTTGCAGAGGACCATTCAGAATCTGTAAATTTGTCACAAAGTATCAGTGAAACAGGATATTTAGTTAGATTATTTGATCAAGACTACAAAAACTTTGAAATAAGAACACAGCAAGTGGGGCCCAGAGACCTCTTGTCTACAAGCAGAAAGGCAAAAGGGTTTGCTTGGCCCAGCCACAGGTGCTGTTTTCTGTGTAGTTCACTTGACAGTGGATGACTGATTCCTTTCTGCATCTGGTTTCTCTCAAGGTTTCATCTCACAAGGGAGGTTTTTCTTACTGCTGAGCTGCTATCAGACTTTTAGGCTTTTGTCTTACAGTTTTGAAAACCTGTATTATATTATCTGGTTTGGGGGGGAAAAAACACAAACAAATAATACAGTGTATGCTATACACAGTAGGTTTTTCTCATCTGTTGGTATTATAAACCTTTTAAAGAAATAGTTTGGGGAAACTACTTTATCCATCCATCCATCCATTTTCTTTCGCTTATCCTATTCAGGGTCGTGGGTGGGGGCTGGAGCCTTTCCCAGCTTGAAACTACTTTATGTCCAATATATTTTAGGTTACATCCAGGAGATTGTTAGTTTGGCTTTACATAAATAGCTATCCAAAAGAAGAAGTATGTCAAAAAAAAAAATCCACTTACCAGCAACTCTACAGCCCACTCACATACTGTAAGTTGTTTATTTAATCTATGCAAAAGACCAGTCTTTATGCTGAGCTAGGGGAACTGTCTCTTGGCAAATTTGGCGTATTTAACCAATTGATTTATGACCCAGACCAGATAGTGGTATTTATCTTCTCATCTACAGTAGCTCTAGGCAAGAAAGCAAAAGAGCCCATTTGTAGACTCCTTTTAAGAGTTACAAAGAGCATTGTAACAAAGTGCAGTATCAAATTGTTCCAGGCAAATTTTGTGGACTACCCTTATCAGTACCTTGACTTCACTATACATGATTATGACAATATGATAACATGGAAGTAGCTTTGCTGTCTCACTGTTAAAACGCCATCAATTCATAAATATAGGAAAAGATCACAGTTCAGGTAGACTGACTTTTGCTGTAAAGAACAAGCATATTATGCTGTATAAGAGGTGTGATAAACAAGTTGATTCCACCCATAAATAGTAAGCGGCCACATGTTTCAAACTAGAGTTTAAATGAAGGCTGGATAGTCATCAAGTTGCAATATTTTAGGGGCTTCAGAGCCCAAGACAACATTAGACACGTAGCTGAGAAAAAACTTAGTAAGCTGACTCTAATCATTACTGTGCTATTGTAAGGGAAATTGCTTTATAATTAATGATTTATAATAATAATAATAGTAATAATAAATAATCATGCAAATTAAGACAATACATTTTGATGCAGGTCATGATTTTGAGTTCCTCCTAGCAGGTTGATAAGGAAGTTGTGTGTTCCTGGTTTCCACTGTGTACAGGTGTTAAGAGACAGTCACACTATAAAATATAATTTCACCTTTTAGGTCCATCCAGCCTTTCCCCACTTTTATGATGTGTTCTACCACTCAGGTATGATTCATGTTGAGTTGAGTGACAACTGGCATCCTTTTTGTCTCTTGCAGGTGAAACTTGGACAAATCTACTACATGCATGATAGCACAGAGAGCACAGAGGACAGTTTTACACTTTCCGCCAACACTTACGAGATTGAACGCAGGAGCCTCCCTGTCACCATCTCGGTTACGGTCATACCCATCAATGACGAGCCACCAAAACTGATACGCAACACCGGAATGGAGGTAATGCTTTGGTCTGTGAATGTTCGATAGATGACCATTTCTCCCACATGCTAAACAAGCTAGAAATGTTGCCATAATGAACCCCTTTATGCCTATAAAGTGTTGGCGCTTGTACATTTTGCCTGATGAGAATTCAAGCTGACCACCAGCTTTCATTCTCTGTGAAACAGAAAAGAACATATTTTTATTGCAGTGTTTCAAATAATATTGGAACAAGTTATAAGATGAAAGTGTGGGGAAAACTTAACTTGCTTCTCTACAGTTTTTCACGAATATATTTGCTCTCTCTGCCGCAGTATGCAGGAAGAGAGACCTACTTTGACTTGTGTGTTTGTGTGTGTGTGTGTGTGTGTGTGTGTGTGTGTGATTGACAGGCTATAGGCATTCCCACCTGCTTCAAACTCTGCATGATTGGTCTGATGCCCAAGCTGCACAAAGTATGAAAGAATGACAGATTAATGGCTTTATAACAGTTGATGAGATTCTGGTGTGCTGAAAGGAGGTCACTTTATGAGAATTACCCCCTAGTGCTTTATACTTTAGTCTTCATTTAGTTTGATTTTCTAACAAAATAACACCCAAATCTATCTGTCAATATAAGCTGATATATTCATCTTCTTTGAATGAAATCTGTAGGCTTTTCTCAGATACATACACTATAGTTTCAGCGGCAATAACAGTCCAACGTCATGAATGTTGTATGAACTGCATATTAAATTTGTTTCATGCAGTAAGTAAAATGAATGCATGGAATTTGTACATAGAGTCTGAATTATACAGACTTCACACATGATGACGCATGCTATCCGTCGTCTCCTCAGAGTCTTTGTTTTTTATTAAGCGATCTTCTCAAAAGTGAAAAATTCAGATTGTGAGTCATGCAAGTCACGTTACTGTAAAGGAGCAATGACTCACTATCATGTCCACTATTAAGTGTCAGGCACAGTTTCAGGTATATATCATCTGTACGCTACAACCCTGCAACCCGTGTAAAACGTAAATAAAAACAGAATACAATTATTTGAAAATCTCACAAACCCATATTTTATTCACAATAGAACAGAGAAAACATATCAAATGTTTGAAGTGAGACATTTTCCTGTTTCACAAAAAATTAGTAAGTGTTACTAAATAGAAATAGCTGGATTAAAATTTTGTAACTAATACAGGTCAGTAACACGATTGGGTATAAAAACAGCATCTTAGAGAGGCAGAGTTTCTCGACGTAAAGCTGGGCAGATGTTCACTAATCTGCAAAAAACTGTGTCTACAGATTGTGGGACAATTTCAGAATAATTGTGAAGACTCATCATCTACAGTACATAATATCATTAAAAGATTCTGAGAATCTGGAGAAATCTCTGTGTGCAAGGGACAAGGCCAAAAATCAGTATTGCTGCCTGTGATCTTCAGGCCCTCAGGCAACACTGCTTTAAAAGCAGGCACGATTCATGGGGAAAAAAATGGAGTCATGGAAATCACTGGGCTCAGGAACACTTCCACAAATCATTGTAAACAGTTCACCGTGCCATCCACAAATGCAGGTTAAAGCTCTATCATGCAAAGAAGGAGCCATATGTGAACATGATCCAGAAACGCTTCCATCTTCTCTGGGCCAAAGCTCATTCAGACAAAGTGGACAACTGTTCTGTGGTCAGATGAATCGAAATTTGAAACTTGTTTTCAGCACTCAGTTCAAAAGCCTGCATCTCTGATGGTATGGGGATGCATCAGTGCCTATGGAATTGGCAACTTGCACATCTGGAAAGGCACCATCAGTGCTGAAAGGTATATACAGGTTTTAGAGCAACATATGCTCCCATCCTATGTCTTATTCAGGGAAGGCCTTGCATATTTCAGCAAGACAATGTTAAACCACATACTGCATCTATTACAACAGTAAGGCTTCATAGCAGAAGAGTCTGGGTGCTGAACTGGCCTGCCTGCAGTCCAGACCTTTCACCAGTTGAAAACATTTGGCCCATCATGAAACAAAAAATATGACAAAGACCCAGACCTGTTGCAGCTAGAATCCTATATCAGACAAGAACAGGACAACATTCATTTCCCAAAAGTCCACCAACTGGTCTCCTCAGTTCCCAGATGTTTACAGACTGTTTAAAGAAGAGGGGATGCTACACAGTGGAAAACATGGCCCTGTCCCAACTTTTTTGGGACAGGGCCATCAAATTGTTGCTATGATCAAATTAAAAATGAACGAATATTTTTCTTAAAGTGGTGCATTTTCTCTGTTGAAACATTTGACATGTTTTCTGTGTTCTATTGTAAATAAAATATTGGTTTATGAGATTTGCAAATCATTGCATGCTGTTTTTATTTACATTTTACAGTGTCCAAACCTTTTTGGAACTGATGATTGTATTTAATGCAGCACCAGATTTGCAGATTTTACTTCTCACTGGAGCAGGCAACTAGAAAAACATATCACGCTAACTGTATCTCTCTGTGTGTCTTAAAGATTATATTTAGCAGTAAGCCTTATAAGTATGATTCAGCAATTCAACAGCAATTTAAAATTTCAAATGTCTAGTATGGAAATACACGCTATTCAAGTCTCAGTTAGCTAATATTTACTAATTTATGAAGCAAAGCCTGGGAGGTAATTCTGGCAGGCAACTCACATAACATCGCCACTCTCCTAACACAATATACCAAACAGACCCTTTAAGCTGCAAACATCCCATCTCACCCTCTGCTTCAACCCATCTACTACCCCAGCATCTACTGTTAAGTTCCACAGGGGATGTTTACTCATCACCTGCCAATTTCTATGTGTATCATATTTGTGAGGAGTAATGAGCGCGGAGCCTAGACACCAATCTCTAACAATATTTTTTTGCTGTAATAAGTAGTTTAGGTTTTCTAAGTGAAATCTTGTTTATATGTATCCCTTTAATTGGTTTAACAATTGAGAGTATTATCTTTAACAATCTGATTCTGACTGCTCATCCCTGACTAAGTCATGTAAAGAAAGACATTTGATCATTTAGCTATTCACATTTTCTGTTTGATTCTGTGCTTTCACTCTTATAAAGGGGTAAGTTGTGCTTGGGTTCCAAGTAAAATTAAAGCATAACGATACTGAAGTTTGATGGATGGATGTATTTGCTTTTCTCCGGTGATTCTTATAATGTTTCATAAGCTGGTAGTGGCAGCCTGTCAAAGGATGAAACACCTCCACACTGAATTCTTATAACTTTATGCTGTAAGAAGAAAGGTGTATATCTAACAGGGTATTTGAATGACTCTGCTGAAGGCTTATAATGAGTTTGTGGCAAGCTTTTAAACTGATTTACGTCAGTCATGAAAGAAAAGTTTAGAAGGATGAATAACGTAGATTCTACAGTAGGAGTAGTCACGCAGTTGGAAAAAGTCGACAGTAATCAGCTCACAGAACTGGAAACCAACTGTGTCATTCAGCCCTTCCTGCTCTGCCTGCGGCTCCTCGTCTCCTTGGCAACCCGTATTTTTGGAAAACCAAGATGGTCGACGAGACCGCGGCTTTCTGGCAGAGTGAGGGCAGCATCCAATCCCTGTGACTCCTCTGCTGCGGCTGCAGAATGTAACATAATAATATGTGGATGTCTAACCTACACAGAGCAAGGGCTGGCCCGGTGGCACTTGGATTGATTTAGAGCGGGAAGTGTGTGTGCGTAGTGACCTCTGCAGACATGATGACTAACATGACCGTGATAAGGTTCTGCCCAATCTGATCACATTTGGCCCAGTGTGTAGGATACAGCTGGTCTTGATTTAGTTTAACCCTTGTCTGTCTTTGTCTGCTTCCTCTTGACTTTGCTGTATTTCTGAATAGTTGCTTCTCACTTCACTTATCTTCCTATTTCTCTTTTGCATCTTTCACATTTTACAAGATTACTTTGACTTTGAGTGATAGCCTCATCACCCTTGCTAAGTAATTTTTTTTTAATCTCTCATTATAACACAAAGTAGGAGAGAGGGCATGTAGTTAACCTGTATCTCAGAGAAATGGGCTGCACAGGGGAAGCAGAAATTGAAATGTTATACCATCACTATCATCTTTACTGGCCACTATAGCCATTATAATCTTTTCTGGTGGCGTTCTCCTGTAGTCTGTCCAGCTTTAGCTCCCACTCCCCAGCATAGAGTTATGAACACACTGGTGGACCTTATACTTAAAGATTTCAGATGCCCAGATGGTTTTGGATACAGCTGCAGACATCTGGCACCCCTCAGAGTCTCCAACGTTTAAGGGTTGATGTCGAGTCACTGGCAAACTAAGTCATTTGCCTATGGCAGCTACTTCATTACTCCCTCCAAATAAAATGCCAGCCATTATCTCCAATCAGATTGAATTTGCAGTCCATCCTCCTAGGTGCTAAATGCATTGATTGTTATATAAACTATCAGTGTACAAGACCATTTTCAGATTACCTGCCCTAGATTGTCTGTGGTTGGGAGTGGGCTAATGTGGCCATCTAGTGTAAAGGACTAGGGATTGCACTCTAAAAACATCTAAATTAGTAGTTAGAATCCCTGAACATCCTGTCAGCCAGCAAATACCTATTTCCAAGAAAGTACAGTCTACATTGCAGCATATAATTATTATATTTACATCACAAGAAGACATTTGTAGAGGAGAAAAGCTATAAGAATGCACAGGGTTTTTAACATATCTCAAAGGTAGGTTTGTATATTTGTTATAAATCTAACAGCTTGTAGAGTTAACTCAAAGTAGAAGAAAAAATATATATCATTTTTAAAACTCTGTGCACTTTAGGCTCTCAAGCACTAATCAGCAAAAAGAGCATCTGGCTCTTTGCAGTCTGTTGAAAACCTTATTTAAACCTAGTTCGTAAAAGAGCTGGCATTTAACTGCAATGTCTTTGTAAAGGTAAACAAATCCTGGGCTTTAGCTGACTTAAAATGACTTTCTTAAGGTTGTGGTAGGCTGTTGTTAAGCAAACAATTTTCGATATTAACATGATTATTCCCACAGCTAAGTACCAGTAGCTTGTCCCCTTAGCTTGAATGATGGGACACTAGATTTGTCTGCAGAAGTGCTGCTTAATGCTGAGAAACTGGCCAGGTGGGTGGTGCTATTTTCAGTTGAGTCATGTCTGCATACTGTACACTGAAAGTTTCTATGAGAATAGGGCTAAAATAGAGGGGTGGGCACACACTGAGCAGCTGTCTCGTCCATGGTGTGAAGAGGAAAGTGGGTGTTCTGCCTTAAGGTGATCCACTTGCAAGCCTCTTTAACAGAGTCCAGATTTGGCTCACAGTGTTTGGGTTAGTCTGCACTCCCCCACCATCAGTGTGCCCCCGGACAAACTATCAGACTGTGCTTTTTGCAGCCCTGAGAAGAAAACTGCCCCGAGGAGACTGAGATTCTCTGAAGCCCCATATCACAAGATCTCTGCAGGTTTCTGCAACAGGGAGGATAAAAATGCTTTCCTGTTTGTTGATATAGGCTGATATGATAGAGCCGTCAGTTCTACCTAGCAGCATCCACATGTTTTTTTCTCATCTAGACATATTCTCATGGAGGAACTGGACACATGTGAGCTTATTGTCCCTCCTTTTTCTCCCTTACTCCAGCTCCTTTACGACTAAACAATCACCAGGCCCAGTCGCAATCAGGTAAACAGTCTCTGTAGCTATATAATGGGCAGCAGTCTCAGTGGAGCCACAGTGTGAGATACAATTTTGGTAGATTCCTGGCTGAAGTCCCTCCAAATCTATGAAATAGGCCTCTCTCCCTTCCAGGCTGACAGCTCAGGTATTATCCCAAATTTTGCCACATATTAACTTATTACATATAACATATCACCACCTCTGCTCTCCACACCCTGGCACCCAAGGGAGCCTCTCATATAGATGCCTTTGAAGCAATAACTATATATAACTTCCAAAAACAATTTACCATTCAAATAAACTTGGGTTAGTTTTAACCGAGGTGTCTAAACGTCTTTTGACCTGCAGATGAACCAATCAGTGCGCATTCTGTTTGACTGTGCATGCACATTTTAATTGCAAAATATGCAACACATGGGTAACATTCACATTAAATGACCCTAATCTTATTTCCTTCTACCTGCTGCAAACATAAGCCTAATAGTGTAAAATTAGTTTTCTTCTTGGTAATGTCTCCTTTGTTAATAATACAATTCTGCATATTCTAAATGTTTTGGGGTTTTTTTCTGTTATGTGAGGAGCAAATATTGATCATCATTCTTTGGTATCTTCTGCCACTTTACAGTGAAATTAAACATATAGTTGTAGAGCTTTTGCTATGAACAGTTCTCTTGATTTATCTTTGACTCAAAGCCCACTTATCTTTGCACTCATCACCATTTTTAAGCGTTGTCATTTGAGAGCAACAAAGACGAAATCTAGCAACAGAAAAAGCAGTAAGCGTATAATGATGGATCACAGCTTTGAACTGTTGCTGCAGTCTGGGCTTTGAAAGGGCTTTGATGGAGTGTCAAATTGAGTGGGATGTTATAAGCAGTGGACTGTAAGGCAACTAAATTATACACTTCATAAAACATTTGTTATATTGCAGAACTCTAGAGGTGTCTAAAATACCAGAAACAACATAAAGTACTTAAAGACACAAAAGCTTCAGAACTAAAGATTAAACTTTCTGTCAAAGTGTATAAAATGGGGAAATGAAAGACAATGCAGCTCCAAGGATCATGATTGTTTGATGAGTCAATATTTCTCAAGACTGAAATACCTCAACAATGGATCTCCTGAGTTCCAGATTATAATTTTGTGGAGATATGCCAAGAAATATAGATTTGATAGACAAGTTATTTCACACAGGTCTTGCTAAAGCTGACTTAATAACTTTCTGTAGGCAACTGCTTAAATTCTATTGACACATTTTTAATTTGTCCGTTGAACACTTGAGCTGTCATGATATGAAGTAGGCCAACATCCACCTCCATACCTAAAAATCTTTATCAGAATCCGATCAGAAATACTTTATTAATCCCCTAGGGGAAATTATGCAGTCACAGTTGCTCCATGACAGTAAAGAACAAGTTAAGTACCAAATATTACAAAATAGAACAATATATTACAGAATAGCTTCATTCCAAATACCTCTAATAAATAGACCTCTGTAAAGGGTGTGCAGATATTAGGGTGTACAACTGTTGCAGTGTGTAATTGTGTTTTAGATGGAGGAATTGTACAGAGATAGCCGCAGGCAGGAATGATTTCCTGTGTCGTTCAGTGGTGCATTTAGATAATCTCTTAATACAGGCTATTAACAGAAAGTCCAAATTAACAAAGTCCAGAAAGTAAACAATTATCCAAAACCATGAGAGACAAGTACTATAGCAGGGCTGCTGTAACAAAGACTAAGGGGAAGACATGACTATTTATACACCGAGGGCTGATTAGGGAATGACCAACAGGAGGGTAATTAGACACAGGTGAAGACAGTCAGGAAAACCAGGGAGAGACAGACAGGAAGCAAAACTAACCCAGGACACGAAAGAAAACAAACCTTCAAAGTAAACACAGGAAGTAACCAAAAGATAAATACTAAACACAGAGACAAGAGACTCACATTTACATGAAGACGGAGACAAAGGACACTGAACACTGGAGGACAAAGAAATAAAACCGAAGGATGAGAGAGAGGAAGGAACATACTAAACAAACTAAAAATAGAAACTGGGGCTAAATAAAGATCAAGAATCCACAACTATTACTGGAACAGGAAATCATATAAACAGGCATCCACAACTCCATGAAAACCAGACAGGAACTGGAACAATAAAACTAAAACTCGGCATACTACACAGGATCGCAAGACAGAATTATTATTAGGAAAATCATGCAGATACAGTAAGGACATAAATCAAAACTAAGAAGTATTGGAAGGGCTCAAACTCAGTATATTAAATAAAACAAGGAATCAGGCCTGGAATCCAACCAGGAATCCGGAATTTCAAATGCTGCAACAAATAAAACCGAACAGGAACCCAAACTCAAATATATCCACAAATAATCCTCAGCTCAGAAACACAAAACCCAGGAACCATGACATGAACACACTGAAGCCTAATGACATACCCTTCTTTTTCTTGTTTTCTGCACACTAACAGACTAAAGTAAGGTCAACGTAGTAAACATTATACCAGCTGAACATGCTAAGCATCTGTAGTTTATCATATTCAGTGTGAGCATGTTAGCACACAGACTTTAGCATTTAGCTCAAAGCACCACCGCATCCAAATAGAGTCTCACAGAGTCTTGATCTTGCTGCAAATAATTCTTTATATTTCATTAAGTGTGTTTGCTGCTGGATATTGGTTTTTAATGTTTAAATTGCCTACAGCATAGACTTAAATATTAATTTAAGTATATCAGCTGCTATTAGAGTAAAATTAAACCCCTGAAACTGTTTATGTACCATGCCTTACTTATAGTATTTGGTGGTGCATTTTTAAATGCTCATGAAAAACTGAGCACATGCACATGACACTGTTGCACCATTAAAGATTTTAATAGCATGGCTATGACAATAACAGAAAGAGCAGCATCCATTTTTTTTTTATTTAGACATCGTCCATTAACATCAGAGTTTATGAAAAACAGCCACCATTAATCCTCACAGAAAAATCTGTCACAGAAGCTGTAGAGATCTTTTTTTCTCAGTGGGCAGTATCCTCATTAGAAAAGAATGCTACACAGATAGGTTAAGTTTGACTTGATGTTTTTGTAACTGAAACACTTCCCAGGCTTTGCAGTAGCATTGTCAGTGCCTGATAATTTGCATATGCAACCCAGAAATTCACTGAAAAGCAGGTTTGAAAGAAATGGGCCCAGTCAGATATGCCCTGTCCCCTTCTCCGAGGAGTATTTTTCATTTTGAAATGTTGTTTAGTTCGTTGAAATTTGGAATTGCCGAATTTAATGGGTTAAAGTAAGTGCTCCTTACTTCACTGAATGATTTACATTTTAAGAGGAAATGCATCTCCATTTCAGCCTCACCTGTCAAACAGTGATCACATGTTCTGCTTTCTTTAGGTGACCAAGATTTTTGTGTGTGTGTGTGTGTGTGTGTGTGTGTGTGTGTGTGTCTTCCTTGTTTGATTACCAGTTTGTGGTCACTGAGCCTGTACTCGGTTAGGATCCATCTCCGCTGTCTATCTCTCCGTGACTGACACATGACGCATTAATATCCACCACTGAGGTGTCCTCTCTTCCTCTGCCCAGAGGCTTTTTGGTCTTTAAAAAGAGTGTGGTATTGAAGGGTGAATGGCTTTCTAGATCGATATGCACTTCTCACTGCAAGGCACCCTAAGCTCACTCTCCCAGCTGATTCCAGCTATTTAAGAATGTCTTTCTAGAAATGTGGCCCATTTCTTTCAATTAATGCTCCTTTCAGCCAGCCAACCATTAGAAGTCCATTAAGGGCCCTCCACCTAGGGAGAGTCATTCAGTCTACACTGCTGTGTTCCATCTTCTGATAACAGGAGTGTGTAGACTGCCGTGGACGAATAATTAACCTTTTAAATTCTTACTTTGGAGCTGGCTGTTTTAGGGATAGGCTTGGTTTTGTTTTTGTACATAGCTTCTATCTATCTATCTATCTATAAGTGTTTTTACCTGTCTTCCTCTCTCCCGTTGTCTGGTATTTCACAGGTTCTTGCCGGTGAGGAAGCTGATATCACCCCCAGCATGCTGAGCACTGAGGATGCTGATACTCCTGCTGAGGAACTGGTTTACAACGTTGAAACGACAACCAATGGGATGGTTGCGCTGAAAGAGGCGCCTGACGATCAGATCCTAAATTTTACACAGGCTCACTTAAACAAAGGAGAGGTCATCTTCATTCACGAGGGTGAGATCATTAGAATGAGAGGTTAAGTGTTCAATCACGCTGTATAATGCCTCCATCTGCATCTCCATTGTTACACTGATTACTCTGTGACCTTTATCTGCATCTATCTTAGGGTGCTACTAATACAACAAGCTTAAACACAGGTCCCCATGTTTGTCTGAGCAGAAATCTCAATACCTTGCAATGTAATCAGTATGTCACTGGTATTGATCAATAAGCCAATTAAACCCTAGAGATATACTGTGGCCGGGTTGTGTAAAAAGGTGTACTTTAATGCAACATTTATTTGCACTTTGTTGTGACAAATACGTGAGGTTTTTGGGGGCGGGTTTGTTTTTTTTAACAAGGCGACAAAAGTATAGCGAGCTTTAAATAATATTCTGCCTTTGTAAGTGTAGTGACTGTAACTAAAGTTTCAGAGAGACAAAAAAAGGACACAAACAAACAAAAACAGAATGAAAGACTGAAGTTTACAAATGATCCTTTAAAACCGTGCAATCTGTTCTCCTCCAGGTGAGGATTCTGGTAGTTTCAGCTTCACAGTGACAGACGGAGAGCACACGTCTCCTCTCTACCAATTTGTCGTCACAGCCAGGCCAGTCATCATCACTATGGTAACGCAGGAGGACCTCATGGTATTTCCAGGTAAGATGCCAAAAAATCCTCCTGAAGACAGCAGTGATGGAAAGATAACCACAGTGATTAATGTGTGGTCATGCGTACAGTATAGCTATTACAGAAGTAAAATTCATTTTAAGAACTGTGCTTATTCTGGTTATTAGTCAGACCTACAACACACTGAAGACAAGTGTGTCCAAAACTTATTTAAGGTGTAATATGCAGGATTTTCCTATAAAACAACATGCTATATAGACAGCACCTTTCAGCTGTCACTTATGACCTGCTGAAGGTGTGGAGGTATAATTTTCTGCCTGAAATGTCTTATTTTATTCATATTTTCCTGTGATTGGGATGTTTCTAGACTACAATCTTCAGGGAGTGGGTGTGTACCCCTCAGCCAGTAACAGCTTGCAGGGTCCACGCTGTCTTTCCTTTGCCTTCCTGTCTATGTAAGGGATGTATAATGAGCTTCAGGTCTGTTTTTAACCAACAACAGGGCTGAGCTACACACATACATGGAGCAGAGGGCCCACTGTAGTCATGATGATTTGTGCACTTTAAAATCCAGAAATGCAGCACCTTCCAACGGGGTTGTGTTTAGATCTCTGAATTTTTAAATTGTGCTTTGGAACTGATGAAACAATCAGAAATCAATGTTTTTAAAGCGTGGATACATTTGAAGTGATGCTGTCGGTATCAGGAAGCCCTTCTGTTCTATGCATGAGTTACGGTAACCTCTGACGCTTGAGGATTTAATTTTACAAGCTAAACTAGACTGCCAAGAGGCCATATTCAGCAGAGTCATCAGCACTCACACTGTGTGCGTGTGTGTGTCTGTGTCTTTTCACAGGAACAAGGCAGCCCATCACAAGTGCCAATCTGGGGGCTGTAACTAGTGAGGATGGAAATGAGATAAGCTACTCACTTGTCCGCCCACCTCGTTTGGGAAGACTCATCCTGGCCAATGACAGGAACCAGTACGAGGAAATTACTCAGTTCTCACAAACACAGGTAATTGCTTTGAGGTGCTAAATATGTATTTCTGGCATATGTTTCTTTTAAGAGACTTTTATATTAGCAGGGAAAGGTACATATCAAAACAATAAAATAGTAAATTAAATTGAAACACAAATAATAATAAAACCTTATAGTAAAAACCAAAGGGAAAAGGTCACTTTACATGACATTTTCTTTAATAATCGCTTGTACTAAGGGTTCCCTGAAAATATGTCTTTTCTTTCATTTTTCTAAAGAAAATCCTCTTTACTTGGAGATTTAACATCACTATTAATAGCAGGTCTGTATTTCTAAGAAGTGACAGCTGTAAAAAGCACATCAGTCATCTGTTGCGCAGGCCATCAAGCACACATACGAGAAGACATAAAACCTCTTCAGTGCATATAAGACAGCTAATCCTTTCAACACAAGCTGGTAGTGCGGGATCAACTTGTGCTGTTTTATATGCACTACTTTCCTCAGCATTTGCTTTCATTTATTGGAGAGAAGTTAATGGAGTGAACTCGACAGGAAAACTCGCTCAGCCTGGACAAACAGGGGTAACTTGTTGACATGATAGAAAGTTACTGCGGCAAATGTCCTCATCAGAAAATCTCTGCTCAAATATTTGAAAATGTGTGCAAAGTGTATGATTACATTTTTCTGAAAGCCTGAGTCTTGTACAGTCCTGCATCTGACTTTTGGCACTAAATGTTTTAATTTGTATTCTGGCTCCAAATAACGCTTAGTGTTGGTTGCTGTTAACCGTATACTGTTAGTTTCCAGTTTTAACAAATCTTTACAACAAGATTAGAGAACAAATTAATTTAATAAGTTATTTTTGAAGTAGTCACATGTGTTCTTTTGGGAGAACTGACTGATGTTCTTTTTAGATATTTATGAATTAATATGAAGATAATTTTGCAAGCCATACTCCCTTCTCTCATCCCACATTTACTGTCTGCATCTTCCCTCTTGGCTACCCAATAAAGGCAAAGCACTGAGAATGATCTGCATTAAGTGGGGTTCCCAAGATATATTTTTTGTAAAACTGGTTAAAATCCTGCAGCTACTTTAATAGAAAGCATTCATGAAGAGCCAGATAACTGCATTTCCATAAGCAATGTAACTCTAAAGTTACTAAATCCAAGCCAAACATGTTAAAACATGAAACCCCAAAGTCCTGAAACTCGTGACTCATCTGTTTTATCATCTGATGCTGTCTAAATAAACTTCTGTTTGTTTCTTTGTTTCGTGTAACTGCAGTTTGCTGAGTTTTAACACTTTATCTTTCAAACTCACATACGAGGCAGGAGCATCTCTTTACCAGCAGGGGGCCTCATTGCTAATAATGTGTCAATGGGATTAGGTTCTAATTTTAGAGGCTTTTTGTTTCTTTGATATCCTTTTAATATTAGGTGAGGAGTGGGTGCCTGCAGCCTTGCTTTTACTGTACCTTTATGACTGTCAAATACATATATCTCTCTGTCAAAGCTAAAGTGTGCAATGGGCGGAGATGGAAATTAATTAAACCACCCACTGTACAACTGGCAGAGTAATCTCAAAGTAAGGATTTCTGAGTACAATAAAATGTCACTGGCTTTTCCTGGACTTCATCAGGGTGGGTTTCTTGATTGCAAAGAGCTCCGTTGTTCAATCATTTACATGGTTGTAAAATAAATAATAAGTATTTTTCTTTATTCTTTATTCTTATTACATAACCAAATGTCCTGATTACAAAAAAAATATGGACTACTGAAACATTACTGATGGTAGTTTTAGCTTTTAATGGATTTGATGTGGGATTATGGGGTACACAATGCTGATAGTGTTGGTAGTACCACTACACATGCAGCTGCCATGGCACCATTTGATTCAAGACTATCTGTTCATTTCCATTCCTGACATCTGACCGTGCTTGGATGAGCATGAGAACAAATTCTTTCACTGCAAACCGCTCCTTTTGGACTGTGACAGAAAAATCTAACACGTCGTCAAGCCGAAAACATTTGATGATTTGAGTTATTCAGCAGTGTGTGTTTGTTTGTGCATATGTGCACCTTTCTGTGTTTGTCTAAGAGAGAGAAGAGACGCAGTGGCTTCAGGGCGTCACATTCCCGCAGTTCCCCTACTCTGTAGTCCAGCTCAGTTGAGCCAAACCACTGCTGCAAAGGGAAAGAAAGCAATACAATATTTTACCAAGCTAAAATACCAGTCTTTGTCTATAAATTTACTCAACTAAACAAGTGACTGACTGCAGTATGCTACATGTCAGATAATGCATTCACATAAGGTTTTGATATTGCTGTTAAATTCTAGAAAAGTTAGTTGGAAGAAGTAAAAAAAAATAGAATATCTGTTGCTGACAAAGAAGGCATTTTTAAGAGATCATCAAATTATGAAAATACAGTAAATACATGTCAAAAGTTAATTTGTGATCTTACCAAGTATTGGATTTTTTTAGAAACAACTTACAATCCTCTGTTTTTGTTTCCTCTGCTGCACAGCTGGAGTCAGGAATGGTCTACTATGAGCACCAGCTACCTGAGGAACCATTCTGGGTAGTGAGGGACTCCATAGAGCTCACCATCTCATCCCAGCCAGCTCCAGTCATCCATCACATCCTGCCCATAAACATCTCTTACTATGCTGCTCACAGCAACATCTCCTCACAGCTGTGGAAGAACAAAGGTAACACAACCATTTCAATTAAACAAATTACATGTTTTTTAAAGGCCACTTTGATAAATGAGCATCTGCCTAAATGACCACTCCGGCACTTACTAAAATCATACATATTATAAATACATTTGGGCAGATGTTAGGAAGCAGAGATGAGTGTCCAAGCCTGTAAAGGTCCATTAGATGACTCCAGCTGCAGCCATTATATAAACAGTTGTGTCAAATATTTTTCAGTTAGTCAACCAAGTTTATCCATACAAGTTACTGTTTTATACCGTATTGCTTGTATGCTGTCATAAGTCTGAAGCTGGAGTAAAAGAAATCTTATATTGGATACAGTCAAAAGAGACACTTTATATGTTTGAGTGTGAAACATCCCTGCAGATCTCTGCATAATGGATATTGTCATGGAGGCTGTAGTCATCTTATCATAACGTTATCATAGGCAAAAGAAACAGCAAGAGTGTAATTCGGGTGGAGTAGCACTTTAAAACAGTTTTTATCCTTTTTTGTATCCTGGAAGGTATATAGTACCATGTTACAAAGTGTAAGTACAGAATACAGCACAATACCATAAATGCTGATCTCTTTGGTGAGTACAAAGATTCAAATGAACTAGAAGTCCTGTGATGGTTATTTCAGTTATTTTGTGTTAAGACTTACTGTTGTGGATCAGTGATGATTTACAGTCATTTAGTGTAATTTTAGTCAAGGAAATTTCTTACGGTATACTCCATTTTAAGAGGCAAGTTTTGTATTAATGTAGCTTGTCCCTCTCACACTTTACATATAAATATTTAATGAGACAAAGAGATTTTATTTTAAGACACTGTTGTCTGCTATGTTGTCTTATTTTTGGTTAAAAAAATTCAAATCAAGTTGAAAAACGTTCACAAAATGTGCTTAGACACTAAGAAATACTTTAATTCACCCAGCAACCACAAATTTATCACTGAAAGTCTGGGGGAAAAAAAACATTTCTGAGTAATCTCCCATTATGTTGGTGAGTTGCAGCTTGTTCTTTGTTTTAGATCATCTTCCTTATTCTTGATTGTAATTTACTTTTAAGAGTCTAAAGTCACAAAGGGATCTATCACCCCTACTTCTGCTGCCGCCAAAACAACAAGTCTCTCCAAATATACCCCATATTCAATCTCCTGCATAACTAAATATCAACAGGAAACTGACGAAAATGAATATTAGGTATCTTTGAAAAAAATAATCGGATTAAATTTTAAATTTCTGCTTGTGTTTCTTCTGCTTAGGTCTGGATATTGTGCAGGGCCAGAGGAAAACCATTGACGATTCAATTCTTGATGCCTCCAACCTTGTGGCTAGTCTGCCTGATGATAAGCAAGGCGATGTGGATGTAGTATTTGAAATTAAGCGTTTCCCTGGCTGTGGTCGTATCACGCTGGATGGTCAGGACCTGCCCCGTAATGCCCCATCCTTCATGCAGGAAGATATCGCTCAAGGAAAGGTGGAGTATGTCCATGATGACTCAGGGGCCTCATTTGACAGCTTCTCTTTCAGAGCCCGTCTTAAGTCTGAGGGCCATGGTTTGGCCTCAGCTGCCGAGTCTGTGGTCCTGGAGGAGGTCTTTAACATCTCAGTTAAGCGGAGGGGCTCTGACCCCCCTGAACTAGTCACTACAGAAACACTCTTTGAGGTTCTTCAAGGCTCTATGACCATCTTGACCCAGAGACAACTTAACACTCATGACGAGGATAATCCTCCAGATGAGGTGCACTTCAAGGTGACCAAAGCACCAAGCAATGGTCGACTAGTTGACTCAGGCACAATGAAGCCCGTCTCTGAGTTCACACAAGAGATGGTCAGTCGTGGACAGGTGGGCTTCTATAGCGATAACAGCCTTGCAGATAGCTTTATGGAATTCATAGTATCAGATGGAGAACACCAAACAGAACCGCACACACTACACATTGTTGTCCTAGCCCACACCCTGCTTCTTGACAAAGCCCCCGAGATCAAGGTGAAACAGGGCGACGATGAGACCCCGGTGACTGAAGAGATGTTGAGGGTCAGTACCGGGGGCCCTGTTGAGGAGGACATCCTTTATAAAATCACAAGTGTTCCCAAGTATGCAGCTGTCATGGTGGACCGGCAGCCTACGTCTGCCTTTACCCAGAAACAGATCAAAGAAGGCAGAGTCAGTGTCCGCTTTGTCAAGTCCACTTCACCTCGAGACACTGTTTCATTTGTAGCCCGCAGCCGGGCTGCTAACATCTCCTCTGTCCTCAACATCACTGTGCAGCCTCTAGCCATCATTGCTCAGGATCCTGTCTTACCCCAGGGTGCGCTTGTCCAACTGGACAAAAAGCTTCTGGATGCAACTCCCCTCGCCACCAAGACCAAAGCCATCCCCACATTCGCTGTCATCCAGCAACCAAGAGGAGCTCGGTTTGTAAGGTCTGGACGCCCTGGTGCTGGTCAGCCAGTGGACTCATTCAGCCAGAAGGACCTGGATGAGGGCCAAGTAGCTATGGAAATCTTAAATCGTTATTCTGGATCAGGCAGTGGTGCCACTCAGGATGAGGCCCGCTTCCTGCTGAAAGCCCATGGGGTCCCTCCTGCAGAATGTGTGCTCTCCTTCCAAACCAGCCCCTACAATGCCTCTGGAGTTTACCCTGCCACTCTGTTGAGGATTCCCTCTAAAAAGCCATCCAAAGACACTGATCACACCCCTGGGTCCCCTCAAGTCACTCCAGCTAGCCCCCATTGGAGGGGAGCCCCCACGGGCTGGCCCCATGGAGATGCCCCCACTACAGCAACTTCTGGCTCTAGCGGACATGGAAAACCACATGCTGCCCGGCGTGGCAACTTTTGGTCTATTCTCATCCCTATCCTGGTAATCCTCCTTCTCCTGCTACTAGCAGCTGTCTTGGCCTACTATCTGATCCGTAAAAACAAGACGGGCAAGCACAATGTCCAGACGGCAACATCCAAGCCCAAAAACGGTGAGGTGGCCACCACAGAGACCTTTCGCAAAACTGACCCAGCCAATAACATCCCCATGTCCAAGATGGACTCCAAAGATGCAGACCCGGAGTTGTTGCAGCACTGTCGGACAACAAACCCAGCCTTGAAAAAGAACCAGTACTGGGTCTGAAACACTTTGAGATTGGACACAGAGGAAGTGTTGGGAAGTCTCCTCAAATCATTCCTCTCAGTATTAAAGACCTCTTGCCACAGCAGTTTAAATGAGACTAATTTTGTGCAGCCCTTTACTTATCTCACCATAACTCTGGACAAATTCTCAGGCAATGAAACACTGAATACTTATTGGCAAAGAAAGAGGCAGTTTCTTATCTACAGAGGCTCATGCCATGTCTATTTATTTTAGTTATATCATTCCTCTTTGTCACAGGGCACAAATGAAGACATAAACATGACATGTGTTTGCAAAGAAGTATTTTGGGTGTGCTCTGTTAGTGCATTCCATATGGTATCATAAGCCAACATTAATCAGTGAGTGGATAGAAAATTGAAAGTCCTGGATATGGTCAGATTCACTTTTTGGTTCAGAAACATTAAGTGTGTTGATTGGTGATGAGGTAAATATATGTAATATTATCAAGAAGATGGCAAACTGCCTTTTTGTATTTTCTCTTTATTTTCATTGTTTAAAGGTCCCGTTGTTTCTCAGGGCTAAATTCAGTTTAAAGGTGAACACTCATTCATTCATTTTCTAGACTAAAGAAAGATAAGATGTCATTTTCATATCTGTGCGTACCTTTCAGTGTACCACATGTCACGGATCAAAACTTGAACATGAAGCTACACTCTATACTAAGCTAGGCTAAGCCAAGCTAATGGTCTTCTGGCTGTACTGAACACACACATACTGTAAGTGAGTTGTATCAAGCTTCTCATCTCAGAGAGTGAATGAATGTGTTTCCTGAAATGCAAAACTTTAATCTCATCATGGTTAAATTTGACTTCTCTCACAATTTTGCTGGGAAAAGAAGATCCTTAAAAATAATAATAAATAATAATAAAAACCTCGTTGTAACAACTCGCACAAGTTTAACTGAATTTAGCCCCGAGTCACGACATCATCTGTCATATGTTATTAAATTTCTACACGCTTCCAAAGTGCTTGTAAATATTTACTGGACTGGCACAGCACTGACCGCATAACTACACACTGCACAGTTTGTAGACCGCAGGCAGGACGGTATTTCAGCAGTGTTGGTCTTTAAGACATCCGCATTGGCTGACAGGCAGGGGTGAGGTCATCTCAAACTGGGATGTTTCCAGTTCCTGAGTGTGCAATTAGGAATTAATGAAAAAACAAAACAAAAACTAATTGGTACTGGGATGGGAATAATAAATAAAAATGATCCACTTGTTAGGTTATGTTGATTAAAGAGGTAACTGACAGGAGGTCTTTTAAAGCTAGCTTTGGTTTTAAGCATTCCATATGTAAGCAGAATATATAGAAAGTCATTTATTTTCAACTTTGATATATATATATATATATATATATATATATATATATATATATTTATATATATTTATATTTTTATATATATATATATATATATATATATATATATATATATATATATATATATATATATGTGTGTGTGTGTGTGTGTTAAAACTAAGAAGAGTGCTACTGTAAATTGGAAACGTCTTCTCATTGTGCATTTTTTTTGTCACTCTGCTCTCTGATGTTTATCTTTTTTAAGTTCAATGAAGCGCTTAAGGTGAAGTGAAAAAATGCACAGTGAAAATTTCAGATAAAACGTTTGATCTACTAAAGAAAAAACATAACAAATAACTTCTATTCTAAAATGGTTTGACTTTTTGCTGTACATTTCCTTTTTTTCTCTCCCATACTGTATACCAATGACAGCTTTTTTTTCTTTTTTTTTTGTTAGTCATATACTGAATATACAATGGAGTATTCTTCTTCTATTGATCTTCTATTTTTGTAGTGTTTTGAGTAAATATAGGTAGAGGTTTTTTTTAGACAGCACAGAGCTCAGGAAGTGATGTGTTTAAGGTGACTGTGTATTTCCAGTGACATTATCTCTTACAGATAGGTGAAATAAAAAGATAGTTTCCCTCCTGCAGCATATCACGTCTGCATCTTTCCTGTTATATGTGTAAATATTGTGTTTTTGAGTCCAATTTTGGGCCTGATTAACATTTTGAAACATAAACCCACTGATCACTTCATTTACACAGTGAAATTTACTGCAATCCAGCAAAAGAGCTCAGCCTTAAACTCTACTTTTACATAGCTCATAAATACTCCGTTTTTGTTGATATATGTCCTATGCTTTCATAATATTTTGAGGTCAACAAACACTGAAAATGTACAAGCTTAAAAAAATAGGCAGAGCTGTTGTAATGGGATGCATTAGATTTGACATTTTTTATACCTAATAAGGTGGTGGGGGAGTGTGTATATCATGTTTTGCATCATGAGGTATTCTGTATGTGTATGTAACTACATTCAGTTAGACCCAGCTGTGTGTGTGCGTGTGTCTGTGTGTGTGTTCGTGCAGGTGCCCGTCACTTTTCTGTTTTCTGCTTACTGAAGGTTTCATCACCACCTCCATTCCTTTTTCATTATTTATTACTCCTGTCGCTCCCTGTACATCAATTCATATTCAAGTTATGTGTATTTTGTCAGAGATGAAACTTATCTGTAAACTGCAGGTGGCTTTACAAAATAAATAGTGGTAATAGGGCCATGCAAATTGTTCCTGGAATAGGAGAAATGTCCTTTAAAGCTGCAGTATGTCCCAGACTTTGTTCTCAGCACTAATCGAAATAAAAAGTTTGTGCAACAAAACCTGCATTCATTATTTTGTCTGCGACTTTTGCTAAAATTATAACTGTCGGGGCCCCAAACTACGGTCACCTGTAACCCCTTTCTTACATGCTTTAATTGCTGATATTCATTACAGTCTTGCCTCAGTCAAGCCGCTGCAGAAGGAAGAACATTACTGGACCACTGGCCTCTATTCACTCCAAATGAACTATAAAATAAAACTATATATAAAAGTTTATTGCAGAAGTATTTAAAAAAAATTTTGAACTGTTCTGCCCATTGAGCAATTTAAATCCCTCATTTTGGCTAACCAGAGTCTGCTGGATGCTAAAATAGGGCAAGTCTGTGCTTTGCCTGTATTTGCCACTGAGTAGTTCCCCTGTTAAAGATTTGAAATCAGATAATATCATACTATTTAGCTGCTCTTGTGCCTGCCTGTTTGACATTTCATGCAAAGTGCATTTGTTTTGAAAAATGGTATGGAGACACTTTTATCTGTAAACACAATTTTAGCTCTAAATTTGTAACAACAGGTCTTCATTTTTGTTTTACGAGCTGCTGTCCATGCAGCTAATTGAAGGATAGCCCGAGGACCGTTTGTGTGGCCAAAGTGTGGATACTGGTATTTAAATCCAAATTATAAATGTTTTTACTATTTAATATAGCATGCATTGAAATGCTCTTTTATTTCTACAGAGAGACTACATACTTACTTTATTTCTGAAGGGAGTGAACTGGAGATAAGAGGCTGGGCTCTTGTTAAAAAAAAAAATGTCCAAGAGAGCAAAACATCATTTTCTCAGTTTTAGTTTTTTATAATAGGGAAATGTCTTTTTCCTTTTGGCCACCAGGTGGCGTTAGGGTGCAGATGGCTAATGTGGAAGGCAGAACTGCTCTTGAATTTGTTAGCGTTTAAAGCTCACTCTGCCTCCATCCGTCATTCTTTCCAGTGAATGGCCTTTGCTTTCAGGCTTTCTGTCAGCGTCTTACATTTCACGTGCTCTCCTGTCTTCTCCTCGTGTCACTGGCTTGCCATTGGTCCGCTGCACTCAGCTTCGGTTGCTCTTCCTGCAGGTTTCATAAGCTGCTTGGCACAGCTGTCTGTCCACATGTGTCTGCTTAGGTCAGAGACCCAGAGCAGCGCAGCGCTGTGCATGACAGGTCTCAAGTTAAATGTATTTTAAAGTGAATACAACAAGGAAAGTGTTACATAGTGCTTTAAAAAAAATCCCCCAAAACCAAAATCAGTTAAAAAAAAAAAAAAAGAAAGAAAACGAAAAAAAAAAAG
>VUQI01028412.1:0-24505 GCA_015106735.1 Paratilapia polleni
GTCAATAGTTATTTTTTTATTCCAGTTACTTTTGATGTACTACTAGCACTGTTTTTGCCATCCAGTTGGTCCTATTGCAAGAGGATAGTGATGACCACAGCAATGGTTTTTATACTTTTCCTCGTTAAATAAGATTTGGTTCAGGTGATCACCTCATCAGTACCTTATTAGGTAGAAACAGGTGTGCTTGTGTTAGAATTCAAGAGACACTGGAATGGAATGACTGTCAAATATGTAGAGATGCTGATTTCTGAAAAATTTGCAGTGGTCTCTTAATTTTTTCCAGAGCTGTATATAAATTCTTCGTGTTTCAGGCACACAATATGCAATAACTTACTTCTAGCTGCTGTGTGTTAGATTACATCTCTCTAACTGGACACAGAGGTAAACCATGACCACTTAAATGCTACCCTAAGGGGGTTGCATACTTTGACCTCACCATCACCCCAACCCGGCCATAACCCTGACCTTCATCCAACCTTCAACCTCTAAATTTAACCCTAACACCAACTCAGCCTGGCTTGTACCCTTCAACCTGATGGCCCATGCCTCAGAGGCACATCTGCTTCAGGATCCACGCTCTGAGCAAGGAACAGAAAGACAACGAAATCTGACTCCCAGATGAAATACACTCAATTTCTCAGTGATCCGCTACCGTGAGACAAATGTTGATCTTTCGTCACAGAAGCAAAAACAGCAGTGTGGCTGGCAGTGGCCCCACCCAGAACACATCATGTGCCAGTGGGTGTCCTTTGTGCTTTCTTGATTTGCTGCTCGCTAGTTCATACTTTCATGGAAATCTTATCAGGCATGAAATGAGGCTTTGGAGCAACATTGTCATCAATTGGTGTATTTGTCAATAAGACATAAATTAGGATTTACAGACTCATGTATTTTATTTAAATCTAATTTATAAGGACACTTTTCAATTGCAGATTTCTGGAATTCATTTTAAATGATACACCCTAGGTATTGCTGTATAAGATACTGGGGAAAATGAGTGATGTGGATTTGTACTTGACTGCTTTTTATTTTTTAATGTTGCTCTATTAAGACTGCATCTCAAAATTAAAATTACTGGAAAATCACTGTGAAATGCACATTCCTTCCAAAATGTCCATTACTCTTTTAGTATTCCACTGTTCGGGCAATAAATCAAAGTTGCAGCACATAGTGACATTTAAAATTTTTATACAAATCTTTTTTGTTATCTTTTTAAAGTTATCTTTACAACTGCCATATCACCAAATCTGCTAAAGACTACCCAAGTCTCCTGTGTTGAGCACTCTGCCCTGAATTGGCCCACATGGCTCATCTCAGACGTGGTGGTCTTTTTGATACATGGGCCTGTGGACTGGCCCAGAAGCAAGAGAACAGGAATAAATTTCCCCTCAGTACCCCTCCCTCCCTCTTCCTTTCCATGTGTCCCTGTGACTCCCAAGCTGAAGATGCACTTTTCATCCCAACCTTGAAAATACTCCCCTGCAGCCTTTGGCTACAATTCCTTGTGGCCTAAATCCCTGGACCCTGAGCGAGTATTGGCCCCAGTTTCAATGGGTGATAACCAGTGAAGTTGGAGTCTTTCAAAGAACACTTTTTGATAGAGCCAAAAAAAAAAAAAAAAAGAATATTGCCGCATTAAGCAGACATCCTGTTAAAATAAAAAAGCCCTCCCCTTTGAATGCAGATGCAGATATTACATTTGACAGTTGTTGAGCGGTAAAGTTCAAGCTTTAAAGCAACTGGCTTTCTGTTCTGTTTTCGGCTTTAGCCTCCTACACTGTAATGAAAGCAAAACAGTAGAAAATTCCCACATTATTAAATAAAACATGTTGGTGGCCAGGGGCCAAACATTGTCACGCTAAGAGGGGAAGAACACACAGCGATATTCTGCTCAGATTTGAATGTGTAAAATATTAAAGTAACTGAGTGTTGTCTGGATGGAAATATTTTTATTTCAATGTGTTTTTCTAATACTCTGCTTTATTGTTTTATCTTATTTCTTCCACCGTACATTTCAAAATGATGTGATATCTGGTGTCATTCTACAGTTAAATCTCCTGTTCAAACCAGAACGCTAATCAATATCTGCACTTGACCACTGCAGCCTGGGTCATCCAGGGGTCCTCATTATAACTCCCTCTGACCTTGAAAAGTGGTCTATTAATGAGACAGCTTTATGTTTGATATAAACTAATGATGATCCTACAGCACTGATCAAATTCAAAAGTTCTACTGGTCTGTAAACAGAGACTAATATGCTGTTTTTCAGCTTGCTGTACATCATGAAATCAAATCAAACGTTAGTTTTCATTAAGAATTTTTCTATAAACCAAGAAAGAAAATATGCATATCTGAAACAGGAAAAGGTAAAAACAATAAATTTCATATATTTATCAAAAAAACAATACACACATACATATATATTTGTGTGTGTGTGTGTGTTAACCAAGCAGTTTTCCTTTATCTGGAGTTACACAAAGTGAATATGAAACATTTTATATCAAAAGTGGTTAAATAAATTGATTAAGTTATTTATCAAAAGCAATGGCAGTGTGGTGACAACAAGCAAAAACAAACAATAAAACAAACAAAAAAAAAAAAATATCCAAAATTGAATAAATAAATAATAATCAAATCCCTCACTTCTCACTGGTTGTGCTCTTTCTTTACAATATTCAACAGATAAATCCATTTCCAATCCAATAAATTTAAAAAATGGCTTTGTCTTTTGTGTATAAATTATTTTCATGAAATGAAATGTTGTTTCCTGCCTCCCATCCCATTATGCATCAGTGTGCTCCAACTCTCTGCTGCCTATCTTTTTCTTTCTCCCTCGCTCTCTCTCCACTCCTGATGGCCTTATCATAGGAATTCTGTCCATAATAGAATCCAGATGGGAAGAGATGAGCAAACACAATACATGGCAGAGATAGAGACACTAATTACCTTTTAGAATTTCACAATTTCCAATGCTTGGCTGAATGAATTTGAAATGAAAATCCAAACATCCACCTATCTATACACCTATACACTTTTGGGTGAAAAAATGTCGCTATTCTTAAAGTTATGCTTGTGTGATATATTGTCTTATTTATCTTCTGTTTCTAAAAGAGAGAAATCTAAATAATAAAAGCTTATATAAAATGGTATAAAGGATTTGTGGTAACATGAAAAACAACTTGGAGTTGTTGTTTGAACTGAATTTAATGGTTAGTATTTTATTATAATATGACTCCAGTCGAAGACAACTGGCAATTGATTTTCTGAGTGACAATATAGTAGCTATATTTGGCAAAACATGGGTTTGAAAGAGAAAACCAAGACATGGGTCATCAGAAAATCCATTAAATTCCAGCATGAAATGCATAGAAACTACACTGTTCGAGAAATCGCTAGGTTGAAATCCACAGTACTGCAAAGAGAAAAAAGAATATACCATTGTGGCCATATGAGAGGGAAAAAAAGATGCTCACCCCCCGTTCCCTCTCTTACTGTCTGTCTTCTTCTGTTGGTATCCTCAACACCTTTCTTTGGGATTTACTTGGAATATGAAAGGATTGAAGCTACACCTGGCTTGACAGACACTCTGCTACTTTATTAAACCTCATGCACCAAGTATGGAACCGTATTAAAATCGAAAGAGAGGCAGTGAGAACCCGATTCCTCTGAATAGACAGTGTAAAATCCTTGGTCAAAGCACCTCGGATCTGTCTCTTCTCACACCCAGCTCTCTCTGAAGCACCAAGAGACCCTATTGATATTTAGATGATGCTGTCATAGGTAGGGCATGCATTCTTTTTTTTTAAAGATATTGATTTTAAATTGCACATTAGGCCTATTCCATGCTGCTCACTATATTTTAAAGATGGGCCACTTCTCCTTTCCCCAGGCACTATCTTGCGTGTGGGAATTTGTATGGATTTTTTGGGGCTTGTTTGCAGTGATGGGGGAGCAAATGCAATGAGTGCTCCATTACTTACACAATCTGTGAGTGCTCAGAAAATTAGTCACCAGTGACCTCTTGGCCTCCCTCTTATACTCATCTGCAGTCAAAAGACCTGATGGGAATAAGAATAAAGTCAAACTAATAGGATGATGCCCTGGCAGCTATGCAGCCTCTGCACAAGCAGCCTGTTAGAAATTATGAGACTGCTTTGTGGGTTAAATTAATTTTTAAAAAAAGGACTTTTTAAATAAGAAACAGAGCACCTGTGCATGTAAATAATAATGAAGTAAGAAAACAGGTGTCTCCTTTACATCTTGTGATTAATAGAATTTCAATATTCTCTCCACTAGCTCCAAGCAGTGAGCTAGTCTACATTTACATATCTGCAAACATCATTAAAAGTTTCTAAATTTAAATTCTTTTCACTTGTCAAATTTGTAAAGCAACTCTATATTATGAGTTTACACCTGTAAAATGTGTGACATATGTTTGACAAGTCATATTTAATTTGAAAAAGTAGGTTAACAGAATTTCTTCACTTCCCTTAAATGAAAGCCAACACCATTTATATTGCTGGACATGTTTAAAGGCTGTACAGAGCTGACCCAGACCAGTTGGACACTGCGCACACCTGTGATGACTCTTGTGGTTTGGCACAGTAGTGCACTGGATTAATACCTTGTGACTGTACATTTAACATCACAGTTGATTGCTACCAAAATGAATGAGAGACCCCTCAGTAGAGTTTTGCTTTAAAATACAGTACTGTACAAAAGTCTTGAGCCACCCCTCAAGAAAATGGGAAATAGGTGCAGTGATTTATTGAAACCTGCAAATATACATTGAAATACAGAGTTTGTACAAATCTTGCTTGAAGGTCAATATTTGGTATGGCCACCTTTATTCTTCAACACAGCTTGAACTCTCTTGGCAACCTTTTTTGGAATATTTTCAAGTAGGTTTCAAGAACAGCTCTCCAGGCTTCTTGAAGGACATTCAAAGCCCTTCTTTGGATGTTTGCTGCCTTTTGTTCTGTTCTCTGTCAAGATGATCCCACACATGTTGATCTCTGGGCTCTGGGGAGGCCAATCCATGACTGATAGTGTTTCATTGTGTGTTTTTGTATCCAGGTATGCTTTTACTGCATTGGCAGTGTGTTTGGGATCATTGTCATGCTGAAAAATGAAACCGTTGCCAATCAGACACTGTCCAGGCGGCATTGCAGTTGACAATTTTTTGAATTCATGAGTCCATAAGACCTGTTGCCACTGATTTTCAGTCCACTTCTTGTGTAATTTCGCATACCTCAGCCTTTTCACCCTGTTTTCCTTGCTTTAAAATTTCTTATTGACAGCCAGCTTTCCAGTGAGACCATTTCTAATAAGGCAGTAGATGGATCAGCTGAAGGGTCAGATGCATCTCTCAGGTCCTGTGTCAGGTCTTCATGTGGTCTGGTCAATAGTTTTTTTAGGCTTGCCACTTCGTCTTTTGTCCTCCACTTGTCCAGTTTCCTCTAATCTTTTTTAATGACACATTGCACAGCATGTTGAGATAGTTTTCAAATAATACCCCTTTCATAATCACCTTGTTGGTGTAAAAGTACTATCCTATGTCCGCCAAACTGTGTTCCTCAGAATTCCTTTGAAAATGGTCAGGTACAAGGACTGGACTGAAAATGAGTGAAAAAGCAGCCAATGTCCAAAGAAAAAATTTGAAAGACCTTCAGAAAGCCTGGAGAGCTATTGCTCAAGACCACTTGATAAAATCCCCCAAAAAGTTTGGCTCCTTTGAAGCAAAATATAAACAAATGAGCGGTGGTTCAAGACTTTTGCACAGTACTGTAACACTACATGCGCAGACTGCAACCACAACTATAGTTATAATACAGATTTGTTGTTGGGACAGACTGTGGGAACTATAACTACAGAGACTTACCAGCCTTCATGTCCATAATGTGATCAGCTCTTGTTTTCATTAGCTCGCTTTTGCTTTGTTACTGCTTTCTGTTACACTATATTTCTACTTTTTTTAAATTTTGTTTAAGGTAGTTGTGCAATTTTATTTATTTTTTTTAACCAGCAATAGCATCAGACTACTTAAAGGTTGTTTTATTGTGTTTCACCATAACCTCAGTGTACTGAAACATTCAAGAAATATAAAAGTATATTGCAGAGACACATCACAGGTATGGTGTTTGGGGATGAAAATAGGTTTGGTATTAAAGGCAGTATGGTGTAAAAAAATCTATATGTTGGAGAGTTGTGGTTCATAATAAGGCTTTTACATGGGGAACAGAATTCCACTGTGAATGTTTTTCTACATTTAGGCTCCATTACTCCCAGACAGTCTGATTCTCTTTCATGTTTCCTCTTCATACTAAAAGTAATAAAAATAAATAAAACTAATAAATGATAAAACTATAAATAAATAGCTACAGAGAATTACAAATATTCTTTGTGGTTTTGATGAGACCCATAATCTCACACTAGCAGCCAAAGCCATGATATAAACAAAACAAGAGACTTTAATCAATAACAATTGGCTTAAAACTGGCGTCTAATTATTTAAAACTGTTGATTTTGAAAACAGCTGAGATCAAATTAGTGAATCTCTCATGATCTCATGATGATTACAACATGCCATAAGCATGAAGAGAACAAAATCGATTCCTCTTTGAGTCACAGATGAGTCTGTGACCACCTCTTCTATTAATGTAGCTTTATCTTCCTTCCTTTTTACAGCACAAGAAACTTTGATACTGTAACTTTAACCTGCTGCCATATGAAAATTCATGCTCCACATCAGAAAAGGGAGGGCAGGTGTTGTAAAACTTGGAAAACTTCCTATGTGTTATTTTTAATGAAAATAAAGTGGGATCAGCACAAATCGAACAAATGATGAGAAATGACTTGGCAAAGGGTTGTTTTCTCCCTCTGAGGTGATACTGAGGGAGGAGAAGAAGAGCTAGAGGCCCTTCATTCCCCTCCCTTTTCCTGTGTCTGTCTCTTTCCCTCTTTTTCCTCTCACTCCATCATTCTCTCCCTGTTTCTCCAAGTCTCTCTCTCTCAGTTCTTCTTTCTCTGCTCCTCTCACACCTCTATATCTCTTTCTCCCTCCCTTTTCACTGTCTTCAAAATATGAAAAGTTTTGCATCTTCCCAGCCCCAGTAAAAAAAAAAAAGAAAGAAAAAAAAAAAAAAAAAACTTCTTTAAAAAAAAAAAAGAATTGGAAAAAAAAAAAAAAAAAAAAGAGCTAACTTGGCAGGGTTAGTGGATAAAATATTGCCATAAAAAATTTGTCCTCAGTGTGTTTATTGTTGAAACATTTCTGTTGTGTTACTTCAGCAGTTTTCCTCTCAGTCCCACAAGAATAATTTATGAAAGAGCTGGCTTCCCTCTGCCCCCCTCGAAATTCAGTGCAGTCAGTCTCAAACTAACCAATGACAGGAACATCACTGGTAATGAATTATAGAAAAGATTAAGTACTAGCCTGCGGTAGCGAGTACCCACTGCAGGCTGGCGGATGTTTCCACATTGCCATGCCATCTCAGTTCTTTTGGTGGTGCAGTGAGCCTTGAAATGTTCTCTGGTATTAGTGTTACTAGCACGGATTACTGTTTAAGCACACAGGCAGCATTCCAGAGGGTAGAGAAAATATCAGTAATAGGAATGGTTATCATGACAGCTCTGTCTTATTCTTGTGTAACACTACAACTGAATTCAGTGAAGAGCAAACGGACAGATGCCAACGGAAAATGGCAGAGATTGCATGGTTCCACCCACACACTGTTACTTGCTGGTGAAGGTTATCTCCAGTTTTCAGCTTAAGGAATAATTCTCAACACAAGTGAAGGTGATTTTATGTCCAAAGAAAGATTCCAGATTTCTTCAGACTGTACTAGCTGCATACATGCTTGTTTTGAGTCCCCAACCATCGGAATCACCCAGAAAACTTGGCGTCAAGGTTGGCAAGTACATTTTTGCTGGTTGTGAACAAGCACAAGTATTAACGCGTAAATGCCAAATCTGGGTTTGTGAGATGCGTCTCTGCTGCCACCATCTTGCTCAGAGGAGCTCACTATGGGTTCTTGGGGTCTATGTGAGAAACTTTTGTGCTGCTTTGTGCAACTTTCTTTCAAGCTGACTTACAATGTGCCTGAATTGTCACTACAGAAGCATTTACAGCTGCACAGCTTTGTTCAGATTGACTTTTTTTGTGTGTGGATTCCCCAAAGATAAAAGACATTCATGAACAGCAGCACTGAGGGAAGGACACTTGAGCCAAATGACTCGTCTGCATCACAGTTACTATCAACATGAAAGAAGCATTTTGTTAAATAACAAATCAAATTGATTGAAAATCTGTTGAAACTTCATTAGTTTATGCTGGTATTTAGTTGTTTATCGATTTCTGCCTCCGTAGACGTACATGCATCAAGAGGTTTGGCTCCTCCTCGGCAATATGGCGGCTGCACTGATGCATCTTCCCATGAACTGAAGCAACCAATGTGGCATCTATATGTATATATCTCTGGTGAACAAGCAAAGGCCAAGATGATTTTTTTGTAATACCTCTATACCTCAGTGACAAGAGAAAAAAATAAGACTTACTGGAACAGAGATTTTATACCTGTGGTGTGGCACAAGGTTGGACTGAAGCATTTCAGTCTTTGGGGCTTCTTCAGTAATTTCCAAGCAGCAGGCTTGAATATCGGACACTACAGTGCGTTCCATAGTAAAGGACAATAGAGAGAGTACTTGTTTGATAGGGGAGGGTGGACTGAAGTCTAAAGGGGCAGTGTGGGCTGAGAGTCTCTAAATGAGGAGAGGAGCAGCGGGGTAAAGTCCTCCTGTTGCAGGAATATACTGTCTTCAGTTCAAAGATCAAACGGTCCTGCTGCCCATCAGAGTGTCTGTCACACAGACAAAAGTACTCCACTCAGCTATGATACACATCATCATGTTTGTTTGGACTCATCGGTCGTCAAAGGCGATTTGTGGTGCTGGTAGACTGGACGATGGGTGAGGATGAGGACAATGTGGATGTGTGTGTGTGCGTGCATGTGTGGAGTGGTGTGAATTGGAGGTGGGGGAGTGAGGGGATGGACGAGTGAGTGTCGTTGATGGCACTGCGGTCCTCAGAGCATCCATCTGTGAAGCAGAGTGGCAGGAGAATTAGATGGAGTCAGAGCTGTTTTGGGGTAAGGTTGATGCATGAATTCAAGGTATTTTAATTTTAAGGTAAGTGGGAGACTAGAGGATGTTCAGAGCGAGGATGGTTTTGGTGTTAAAACCACTGAGGGCCAAATTAAGAAACATGCAGATTTTTAGCAGCACTTCCAAATTTGTGGTTTATTCTCCCTGCAATCAGAATCAGCTTGAGGACACTTTTGGGCAAATAAAGAATAAAATATTCAGCATCTACTTCTCTATTGGCATAAATTTTACATAATGTTTTAGATATTTCATAATGAATGCTCTGTGATATTGCAGGCAAGCGGTAAAGGTGTGATATAGTATTCAACATTTTGCATTTAAGGAGGACCAAAACTGCCTAAATAAATAAATAAATAAAACAAAATGAGAAAGTAAATAGATTAAAATAAAAAATAAATATAGAATAAAATTAATTTTTATGCCACATGTCGTTATTGTTTATTTAAATATAGCAAAAACAGTAATAAAAATAAATGTAGGCATAACTGATTTACACAATTGCATTTATATATTTATTTTGTGTGGGCAACTTTGGTCCTCCATAGATTTCTCCCTTGTCAGCAATTACAAATAGTGTATCAGTATCTGAAGATTAGAGTGCATCACTTCTGTTTATTTCAGCTGCAGGTTCAGGCGTTCAGCAGCGCTGACTGTGCACGGGGCTTGCTTTCCATCTTTTGTCGTTACCAATTAATCTTATTCAGAGCACTCGCCTCATGTTACCACAACCTGAATTGGTCTTCAATTGCTCTTGAATACAATTTCATTTAATTAATAACTCGAGGAGCGCATCATTAAATTTAGCTTTAATGTGCTGAATAAATCCTTTGGCATGAAAAACTCCCCATTTACATTCTGAAGCTCATAGAGGTAATCTGCCAGTCACAGTAAAGCAAAGAAAAGTACTCTTCTTGTAAAATGACAGCAAGGTGCAAGCTCATGTAGAAATGTATGTTTGGTAAATGACTGTGTTGGCTAATCACACGATGCAAAATGCTTATAGTATGAATCTATTTGTTTATTTGATGTTATGGAGTCTTAAGATTTTATTTCAGTATGGTTTGGCTGTATATTAGGAGGAAAAGGCCTGCCTAGTACACAGCCTGCACAGCCTGGATGTGTTAACACTACCTTTGTAGGTGTGCTGGTTCATTTCATCTTTTCACAAATGGGCTTCGTGTCAGGTTCCCTCCTGTTTCACTAACCCTTTTAGAGTCTTTTCAGAGCCAGTCCCTGCGAGTGCCCCTCCAGGTGACATTCTAATACATCACCTGCACTCCGTCTCTCACAGTGGAGTTAATGTCTGGGAACATGCACTCTGGCATTATTTTGGAGGTAATAATTGAATTGATGCTTGTTTGACCTCTTCCACTATGACTGCATGAGGGCACACTGAGTCTGCCCTTGAATCAAGCATCACATTGTTGAAATTCTGATTAAGTGATCAGCCCTATTATGCCTTTTCAAAATGACAAAATATAAAATAACCCTGTTGCCAGATATTTCCAGATTTGACGATTATAGCAAACAGCTTGTTAAAGAAAATTTTAGAACTGAAGGGAATCGTTTTGAATAGTGAAAAGATCCTGGGGAGAAAGAGATGTTTAAAACTGAGTCTTAATTTGATGAACCCCCCCAGCTGTGAATTATGAAATGTCACAGAATAAATCTATGTGAATTTATATTTAAAGTTGTTTGTAGGAAAACGCTCACCTCATTTGTTTTGATTGCGAATTCGCAGACACCTCCTCTTCAGCGGTGGCTCCAGCTCAGGACTCCCGGCGGCTGATAGCGGTGCACTGATGGAGCAGGAGAGGATGGCTGTCTTGTCGGCAGCGGGCTTTGGCACAGGCTGGATGACAACACAGCCTCCGGTCGACAGCAGGGGCAGGGCATAGGCGTGCTCACCCTCCTCCAAGTTGGAATCAGGATCTGGCTTACCTTCCACTGTGTTACCTATCTCATCTTGTGCCGAGACCCGCTTCCCTGGCTCCCATTCACCTACTGAACAATTGTTCTCTTTCAATGCCTCATGCTCCAGCTCACCGTTGGCTGGGTGCTTCTCTGCCTCTCCTTCTCCTGCGTCTCCCCTTCGGTCAGACTCAAATGCAGGAGTGAGAAGCGGATGCCATCCCGTACCATTGACTATCACATTACATGGGGCAGCAGGGCTAGTTTGGTGCTGGGGCAAGGATGGGGGTTGGGTCCGCACTGTACTGGGTGAGGGTGGCATGGTATGATTGGAGTAAGGGGAACTCTTCTGGCTCACTGAACCGTTGCTGGGAGCACTGGAAGGTGGGGCTGATGATTCCAGTGTGTTAGGGTGTGTGGCCCCTTCCGGATCCACAGCACTGAGGGGTTCCTGTGAGAGCAGAGCGCCTTCCCCACCATCACGATTCCTCTTCCCTTCCCTTCCCAGCCCAGCAGCTGGTGGAGATCTTGAATCAGCCTCTGGCTCTACCTTGACCTGGACGCCAGGGAGCATCCTGTGAATTACCTGCTGCTGGCATGACCTTTGGCCCATGGTTAGATCAATAACCCCATCCATTAGCCCAGGGCCACTTCTTAGACAAAGGCTGCCTGAGTTGTCCTCTGCCTTCACAGTCAATTCCACTGTCCTGCCTCCCTCTGAGCGTACAGGAGAGACACGCCCTCTGTCAGCTGGCTCTAACTTCTGCTCCCCTCTGTCAGCTCCAGAGGAACCTGGAGAGTGGGGCCGAGACGCTGAAGCTTCTGAGGACTCTGGAGCACTACGAACAGAGCCACTGCTCTCAGGTTGGTCCCTGGAGGATTTGGGGTTGAAGGGGATGGGGATTGGAATAGGGATTGGGACTGGGAGGGGTACAATGACAGGATAAGGGACCAAGAGAGTTGGGGGGGGTACCAGTGGGGCCAAGGATGGCATGCTAAAGTTCATCATTGGGGGCAAAGGGATGGGTCCATTGGGCATCATGTTGACTGGGGGGAAAGGTGGCAAGCCCGGCATGGGGATACCAGGGTGTGGGGGGATCATGCCAGGGTTGGGATTGGATGAAGGGTGGACATGTGGAGACAGCAGAGGCCTGTGCATGGGGCTTGATGCTGGACCCAGGGTCCTAGGAGGGGGTGGTGGACCAATACCAGGGATGATTGGGTTTGACAGTGGGCTGTTGGGCCCTGCTGGATGGGCAGATGGGCGAAGAAATGGTGGACGGATCTGCTGCATCATTTGATGCTCCATGAACAGAGGCAGGGGCATGGGTCCCCGAGGGGTCATCACCATGGGAGGGCTGCCAGAGGGAACCCCGACTGGAGGGTGAAGAGCAGGAACAGGTGGAGGGGGAAGCGAGGGGCTCTCGTGGGGTCTGGGTGTGGGGATTTTGGCTGAAGAGGAGGAGGACGGGGAGCAGACAGCAGCAGTGTCTGACGGCGAGGCAGCAGAAGAAGTTGAAGGGGCCAAAGCTGAGGTGGTAGAAGGCCCCCCAGGTGAGGGAGCTTTACGCCGGAGGTCCGTTAATGGCGTTCCCCAGGATTCAGGGGTGAGCAGCTGCACTCCTGCACTGCACTCCGGCTTACCTTCCCCACCAGCTCCATGCCCCGTGTTACACAGCGCTCCAGGCAGGGCAGCCTGGGTCTCCTTATAGAAAATGTCCATTTTATATTGGTTCAGGCATTTGGCACTGCAGAACTGCAGCCTCCGCTCACCAGCACCAAAGTCCAGGTACTCCTTAGTATGGCGAATATGTTTGCACCAGTCACACACCTGCAAGCAGAGACACACATAAGACATAAACTATATAAGCACCTGTCATTCTGCATACAAAGGACTTCTGATTTGTTTTTGATGAAATACTACACAATCTTCTCTGAAAAATATGAAGAAGCAGCTTAGTCTTCACACCATCTGGAGGCAAGTTCATTGGAAAAAGATTATTTTTAAGGAAGCTGACACTGGTTCTAAATACTTTTATAGATCTGTCAAGAAAAAACACTTAACTTTGAAGTCTGTACTCCCCCGCTTTCAATTTATGTATGTGTTATCTCTTATGCTCACATAATGGCGTTCAGCTGCTAAGTGCTACTGAAGTGACTTTGCCTTTAACTTTCTGTCTTAACAAGAAATACCCATTTACACCTTCTGTTGGCAATAAAGATAAGCTCAGTCTCATTTACCACAGACCCCTAACAGACCAACGCCTCAAGCACAACAAGACAGAAATATGAATTCCCTCAAGTCGCCTTTCACACTTGGTATTGAACAAGTCAGGTTAATTGCTAGAAGGTACACTGTATATTGGGGTAATTGATTAGAAGGTTCTGCATTTTGGGTGGTGAAATAGTTTACTTTAAATCTCTTCACAGGTATCAGGTGATGGCTGTAGCTTAGTGCAAAACTAATAAAAAAAATAAAATTTAATTTTTCTAACTCAAGGTCTGAAGTTTATAGTCTATATATAGTTTTTGGTGTCAATCAAGTCATGGAAAGTAACACAGCCGTTTGCTGTGGAGGACATCCCATGATACACTAACCTTTCTCCTCTCTTTCACTCCCCATGCATTCATGTCACTTTTGTGTTTATATACTGCATAGCTTTGTGTCCTCCTCCCCTGTAGTCCGAGCTTTTCCCCCTCTCTCCTTGTACCTTTCTGCTGTTGTCTCTGGGTCCAGAGCTGCATGTTCCTGATCTGTCATCACTGCCAAAAATTTCTGTCCAGTGTTTTATGTTTGCTGTCCCTCTGTGCTCTTTTCTTTTGACTGTTTTCTCACACACCAGCAGCAGATGGGTGCCCTCCCCGAGCCTGGTTCTACCAGCGATTTCTGCCTATTAAAAAGGAGTTGATCTAACATGGCACCACAGCTAATGAGGGGTTAGTAGTTCCTTGATATAGTAGGTGGATTGGTTGTGTAAAGCCTTGTAAGTCAACAGTAAAATTTTACATACAAAAATGGACTTGACATCAAAGTCAAGATCACTTTTGTATGCAGAACGCGAAGTAGGGCTGGATCCAAACATGTGGAGGCTCAACTGAAAAGTTGTCTTTCTTAGTCACTGCAGTGGCAAAGATCCCAAAACGCCCTTCTGCACTGTTTCATCAACGTTATACACCTTTTTAGTGCAAAACGTGCAGATTTTTCTTGGGGAGGAAAATGAATGTGACCCTGGTAGAGCAGATAGCAGTGGGCGAGCCCCGAACACGGAGTTACTCGTCAGGCCACACACAGCTCACTCTGTCAGCTCTGGGAGGAGTGGCAGGTCCTCGCTGGAGATAATTAAGGCATTAATCAGTTGTCAGACCCTTCAACGACATCCATCCATCACACAGACCCTTAAACCCCCCTGCTGAATGTTAATAAGTTGAGGGATGCAACCGGAAGGTGGATAAACTCCTTTTGCGCGCCGCATAGCAACATTGGATTATTTGGCAGGAAAGTGTCTGGCAGCAGCTGAAAGACAGTCGACTCACATGCGCTGTTTGGGCAGATGCACTGCAGCATTGGCCAGGATTTTAAAAAGACAACATAGTGTGCTGTCCTTCAGCTGCAACATGTGTAAAACATCAGGTTGTTTGCCTCGATTATGTGCTTTACATCAGAGGTGAACTGATTCAAGCAGAGGCATGTATGAAAAAGAGAAAAGTCTGCATTTGATAGTCAGTAGGTAATGTCACTCTAACTTAAAAACTAAACAAAGTTCGAGACAAGTAGTTGGACAGCACAGGGGACCACAGCAAAAACAGATCAGAGACTGAACTACACAGCATTGGAAGCACTTGGATGTCAGTCCCTTGAATTCTACATGCTTTAACTGCCCATTTAGTCCTCGCTAATTCAATGAGCCATGACTGAGTAAAAGTCAGAAAGGTGCTCTCACAAGTTGAGTTTGATAATGGTATGCCCAGGATATTTTAAATAATAAATGTGCTGAAAATTTCCTCGACTCAGAAAGACAGATGGAGAGCACTTAACGACTTTCTGCACCGTGAGTGAAATTTCACTGCGCATTACGCTAATGGAGTTGTGCTTTCTCTTTCTCACTCTCTCCCGGCTCCTGCACACAGATGTTTGCAGTTGAATGTAATTATGGTCATTTATTTCCATCGTGGCCAACGAACCAGCATCGGCGGTGTAGTTTAACCATTTGCATTACAACGATTATCCGGCTTCTAAACAAGCACCCCAGCAGTCGTCATGTTCTTCCTCCTCTCCCTCTCTGACCCAGTGAATTTTAGGAATCTCCATATTAGCCTTCGACTTGTTTTAGTGCATAAGAAGAAAATGAACACATCAGGGGAGGTGATTCCTAAAATGATCATTGGGGGCACTCTCAGGGGTTAGAGCAATGGATGAAGAGTATTTAATTTGCTGCAGTCATAGAGAATGACCCTATTGTGGACCCAACAGGTAGGAGGGGGAAATAAGAAAGGTTCATACTATGGAAGAAAAAACTGCCAAAATAAAAACGAACAAACAAAAAATAATATTAATTAAAACTCAAAGCAAAATTAATATTTAATTATTAAATGTGCCAAAATATTTAAAATAAATGTAGGCACGAATTAGTTTATAAAGTCTGACATATCTGTAATTTAATTAGCATCTTTAACGTATGAATTCCTGCATTTACTTGCTTTCTCATTTAGTTTATCATCCTATTTATTTATTTACTTATCTCTTTGAAATTTAACATTTAATTAATTTATTTTTTAACTTCTGTATTTGTTTCTGTATTGATTTAACATTATTTTCCCCTTATATATTTCCTAATAAATTTATAATCAAACTTAAATGAATATGAAAGAAAAAAATGAAGGAATTCATACAAAGGGAAGTACATATAGGAGTAAATTAAATCAGAAATATCCATTTGTCACATTTTGTAATAGTAATTTTTCCTCCTGCATTTATGAAATTCATTTTTTAAAAAGTTGTGTTTTTTTTTTATTTTTATTATTATTGATTTTGGCAGTTTGGATTCTCCATATCAGGCAGAGGTTGCAGATTTCTGAGGATGTGTAGGATTTATATGATGAAGAGGAAGAAAAGGGAGGAGGTGGCAGAGGGTTAAGAGGCTCGAGAGTTTGAGACGGTGCAGAGTTTGCAAGGTCTCATAAGAGGTTGCAGTGCCTGAAGTGGTTTTATATGTATGATGAAGAGGGTTTCTGAAAATGAGGAGGTTTAAGCAGAAAAAGTGCATCAAGAGACAGGCTTGTATATCCCACCCTGTTAAGGTCGATATGTGATTCTTTTGACACTTCTCAGATTGCTGCCACAATCACAAAGTGCAAAACACAAGGATTAAACACATAAAAATGACCCAGGTGCTTGAAGTGAGGCTTGGTTTTTGGTTATCTTACACTCCTGACAGCTCAGGTCCATCAGTGATGTTGAGAAGAGGCGGACAGAAACACTGGGCTAGCTGTACTGTGGATTCAGTCCAAAAACTAGATCATGTTGCAACAGACTGCCATCGTAAAACACCTGGTCCACTGGAAAAAGAAAATAGTGTAACGCTTACACTGATGTTTACACAAGAAAATTAAACTTTGGCAAGGCTTAAAAGACCATCTGCAACATGTGGACTTATTACTATGATTAACCAAACTATCAGTTTACAGTTGCCTCATTTATTGTTGCAATGGTTATAATTACTTGGCTTACAAAAGAGGAAACGTATCTGGTTCTTATCCTAACCCAGTGTTTTATATTGGCTACACATTGTACCTGACTTCTCCATCAAAACCTGAATGGAGCATGAAGTTTTAAACTGTAGATAAAAGCCAAAGAGCACCAGAACTACATTCCCTGTAAGGCGGCTCTTTTCACAGCCAGCCATCCCATCAGTCATTATAGATGTGACATACAAAGGCCATTCTCACTTGGCCGGGTGAAGCTCAATTGCACTATATTTCACAGCACACACTCACGCACGCACAGCGAGTAAAATAACTTCAGCTGCAAGAGAGATGAGACAGACCTGGTGGATTGTGTTTGAATGTCAATGCAGCAGACGGGAGCTCTCTGAGACGAGATATCCGCTTGGTGCTTTTCCACAGGAAACATCGTTGCTCGAAAGGAAAGTTTGACATTACAGAAAATATGGTGCTTATGTGCTTTTTTTGCAGGGATTGAGAAGATCAATACTACTGTTGTATCTGTGCAGTAAATATGAGGCTAAAGCCTGCAAATGATTGGCTTAGACAACAAACTGGGGAAAAAGCCAGAGGTGTTAGTGACGTTCACCAACGATTCATTCGAGTCCCTGAACGGGCGTCCACACAGGAAGACTAGCAGCAATGTGGCGACCATAGATGGTGGAATGTCAATGAAACTCAGTGACACTAGGCGAAGTGCATGGGTTCCAAGTAAAACTAATTTCTACTTTGAGGAGCTAATGATACCACTGATTGACATTTGATGGTGTCCTAAATACATTAGAGGGTTACCGATGTAACTGGAGCCTGGAATGAGCAACTGGTCACAGCTACAAAGGAATGAGCAATGAATAAATTGTATTTGAACAGAGCTTTACAAGCACAGTTTAGTTCTTTTCATCCCTCTCTATGTTTTGTCAAACATCTCTTGAAAGCTGTAAGTAAGCGAGATGGTGAGTGTGTGAATGAGAGGCTCGGATAGGCTGTCTCTCAGTCATGACAAAACGAGAGACTTGTACCCCAGTCGTGACTGAGGAACGCCCTCTGCTTGCGTAGTATAGCTACTGAACGACAATCAGAAGAAATATTTAAACAAGAGTAACAGATACAGTATGTAAGCTGTGCTGATTGGTCCATCAGACATTTGAGAGGTAGTTTGTATAATGTGCTGTCTGGCCACGTCTGAAGTCACAAGTGTTTATGGTTGCTCTGAATGACTGAGGGTGGAGGGAACAACCAGCTGGGAGATGATATTTAAAAGTAATATTGCATTTTCCAGACAGCACTGCATAACAAGAGCCACAAACAGTTGGTACTTCTATAAAGAAGGGCTTTAAAAGGAAAATTTTGGTCTCTTGAAGACTGAATCCTTTATGATCGGTGCTTGATTGAATCAGGCAGATGGATACTTTACTGTGGTGTGATTGGCTGCTTTGCTTCAAGTCAACTTAAAAAGACTGCAAAACTTTGGTACTGAGTTGTTGTTGTCATGTAGGCAACAAGTCAAGTAAAGCAGTCACATACTGATAGCAGCTACAGAAACCGGAGCTCCCAGAGAGCTCCACACCGGTTCAAACCCAGTACCCTGTAGCTGTGAGGCAGCAGTGCTAACCACTGATCCACCATGCTGCCTAGCAACGGCCTGCGTAATGTTATTACTATTAATTGACATATAGATTGCTATAGAAATGATGGTTACACCAGTGAAAGTTGCAATAAACCTGAAAGCCCTATTAAAGCTATGCAGGTGGCATTTAGGAGTAAATATTTTTGATTTTCTATTTTAAAGAAAGGACCAACAAACAGTTTTCTTTCAATAAATTATGAGTGAAGTTTGTAAAATGTACTTACTATAATACACAATATCTCTGTCTGTTTGTCCTTGAACTTCTCCTACACGATCATGAGTTCATTCAAAATTGTCACACAGTTACATCTTAGGCCCCTGAAGTTTCTTATCTATATCAGATATTATGATGTCATCATGTTGCCTAGTAACCACCTATCAATGGGCTAAAATAACCAATTTTTAGCATTTATGCACCTATAACACTTTTTAAAAGGCATCATATTTTTTGAATTTCATGATAATAACATCTCATTTATATCCACAAAACTTTAATATGATATATTTATGATATACACTCACCAGCCACTTGGTTAGGTACACCTGTTCACCTGCTCAGGCTTATCTGAGTATCTCAGAAGCTCCTGATTTACTGGGATTTTCCCACACAGCCATCTCTAGGGTTTACAGAGAATGGTCCAAAAAAGAGAAAATATCCAGTGAGGGTCAGAGTAGAATGGCCAGACAGCTTCCAGCTGACGGGAAGGCAACTCAAATAGGTAAGTCAAATAACTACTCGTTTCAACCAAGATATGCAGAAAGCACAACATGTCAAACCTTGAAGCAGATGGGCTACAGCAGCAAAAGACCACACCAGGCACCGCTCCTGTCAGCTAAGAACAGGAAACTGAGGCTACAATTTGCACAGACTCATCAAAATTGGACAATGAAAGATTGGAAAAAACGTTTTCTGCTTTCTGCTGCGACATTCAGATGGTAGGGTCAGAATTTGTTGTAAACAACATAAAAGCATGGATCCATCCTGTCTGGTATCAATGGTTCAGGCTGATGGTGGTGTAATGGTGTGAGCAATATTTTTGTGGCGCCATTTGGGCCCCTTAGTACCAACTGAGCATAATTTAATCACTGCAGCCTACCTGAGTTTTGTTGTTGACCGTGTCTATCCCTTTATGACCACAGTGTACCCATCTTCTGATGGCTGCTTCCAGCAGGATAACGCTCCATGTCACAAAGCCCAAACATCTCGAACTGGTTTGCTGAACATAACAATGAGTTCACTGTACTCAAATGGCCTCCAGTCACCAGATCTCAATCCAAAAGAGCATCTTTGGGATGTGGTGGAACAGGAGGTTCACATCATGGACGTGCAGTCAACAAATCTGCAGCAACTGTGTGATGTTATCATGTCAGTATGGACCAAAATCTCTGAGGAATGTCTCCAGCACCATGTTGAATCTGTGCCACAAAGCATTAAAGTAGTTCTGAAGCGAAAATGGGGTCTAACCTGGTAATTGCGAGGTGTACCTAATAAAGTGCCCAGTGAGTGTATATGATGTAGTATGACGCTATCACGTTGCCTGGCAACCACCTAGCAATGGACTAAAATGACATTTCTATAGTAGAGCAGGACATGGGCATGGACATGTACTAGTATATCAAAATGTTCAACACATATTATTTAGTAAAGACACATTAGCTTTGCTGTTGTTAATAATAATATACCCACTTTAATTGTGAGCTTATACGTGCCTGATAACTACTAAAAAGACTGACACAACTCACTTCATGTAAAACGAAAATGAACAAAACAAATGATTACGTATGAAAAAAGTTATGAAATGCTTAAACATAATGAATGCAAACTTTAAACGTAAGTGACTTGTGTACCTTCTTTTATCTTGTTTGGGGGGTAGAGGATGAGTCTGTTTTTTTTTTTACAGTAATTCCCAAACATGAAGCAGCCCAGTCACATTTTAGAAATGACTTGGAAAATTACATATTTTTTAACAAAGAACAACATCAAAACATATTTGTGCAGAAGCCATTAAGCTTAAACGCTGTCTGGCATTAAATGGGTATGGTCCTTACAAGCACATCGCTGTTTGTCTTGAAGACAAGCCTGGGCGTGTCCTGAGTAAAGCTGTGCTGGGGTAATTTCCCACCGAGGCCATTGTCGTCTCTTGCCTGAGGGGGAGAAATAATGGGTTCTTTTTACGAATGGACAAAATAAACAGGTGAACAGAGGCAACAAGGAAACTCAGAAATGGAAAACAACACTGAGAAGGATGAACAGAAATGGTGACTGTAAAATGGGTGAACAGTGATTGGTTTGTGATCAAACCAATCGACAGGATTCTCTGAAACAAAACAGTGAATGAGTGTGCAGTCGTGCATGTGCAAGACATTTAGCTCAGGCAGTGAAAATGCTGCCCACACAGTAGTGTGTATATTTAACACCTATTAATCTAAGATATACGGGAACAATCAGACACATTTAAAGTAAAACAAAAGTTGCATGGCTAAATTAAAATAGACAAGGTGTGATCAAAAAGTTATGAGAACCAGTGAACCTATGAAAATAAGGCTTACCTGATTTAAATTTTGGCCAATCTCCCCCTCAAGATCATCTCCTTGCGCACCTCTACTGTTTTCAGCACAGCTGCTGTTTTTAAATCTCTCAGTGGAAGTCCCATTGTGTCCCCTTGCACTTGTGCCTCTGTGAGGGGTGGTGGATCCCAATGTGTCAGTGTGTGATCTTTCAACTTCATTTTCATATTCAGGAAGTGAACAAAGTCACAAGGAGGCAAATGTGGTTAGTGGTCCAGGTGGAGAGCAAAGATTATGCTGATGTGGCCAAAAAACTCACATCCCACTTCGGATGATTTCCTCTGAATGTTCTCCCTCAGACGCCTCAGGACATTACTGTAGAACTGACAGTCTTGCACTGGGGGGGTGAGACTGGGTGCATGCTCCCAGTCTAGATCCTCACCTGATACTCTACCTTTGGAATTGGAAACTGTGGACTCTTCAACTGAAAACAGCTCGGTCTCCCAGCTCTCATACTCCATAAGAAGTTCGGGATCATTTGAAACAGAAGTTCAAGTTCGCAGCGTTCACGTTGCAAGGGGGCAGAACTGGACTTCCACTGAGAGATCTAAAAATAGCACACATACTGGAATCTGTCTGGACATGCCTGAGAAGATGACCTTGAATGAGACATCAGTTAAATTTGAGAAAAATTTTATGGACCCAAGTTCTCATAATGTTTTGATCCTACCTTGTATGGAGGGGTCTGAAGGCTGAGATGCCTTCTAATCCAGTTATTTGCAGCATGAGCACAGTAAGGAGTAATGTACAAAGCAGGGAACTGTTCAATGAACATTCTTTATTTGTCTCATATTTTGAAAGAACTCAACGGGAGAAATCATTCTGTATTTAAGTGCAAACTTAAGCTTGCTCTTAGGACTTTTGTTCAGGTTGAAGCTTTGCTGAGAATTCACCTCATTTTAACTTTTTTCCTGCAGGAAAAGCACAGGTTTTACAAAAAAATAATGAAAAATGTATTTTGGAAAAATGGCTGAACAGGTTGGAAAGAATAAAATCCTATTTCCACTTAAATTACTCCCATTACTTGCTTCGTAGTTCCTCCCTATAAATACAGTGGCAACCGCAACAGTGAGGCTGATATTGTTTTCAACTTGTGAGTTTTCATGACCATATGTGGTCCTCGAGACATCTACTTTAGTGAGAACAACCACAAAGAGCATTTTGAGTACCCTGGTAGGTCTTCATATGGCTGTTTGTCTATCTCTGGCCAGGATTCGCCTGGAATTGTTTGTTTACACTTCTGTCCAACTTTTTTTTTTTTTTTTAAATGTATTTGTAATTTAGCTATCTTTATCTGTATGAACATATATATTCTTGGTGCAGCCATTTTCTGAAGTTTCTGATATCTTTGACTTGGAATGACAGTAAAGACAGCCTCAAGGGGCTCCTCCCACTCTGCTTTTTGTAATGTCTGAATGACATAACATGAAGTTGGCGTAATTGCATCGGAAGGTGGAGGGTGTTCCATCTTAACAGGTGCCACGAGCTAACTAAATCAAAGAGCGAGGGAAATGTCACTCAAGTACAATCTGTTCACACCCACACAGCCAGTACTTTAGCTAATGATATCAGTTCTTGCATTTCAATGAACATATGTTTTTGCTTTTTTCACAAGTGGCTGGAGTCAATCTTTCCTCTTCTGTTGGTAATTTTATTGGAGCAATTACGATTTCATACACTGTAAACAAATTAAGGAAACAAGTTGTTTTACTGTAACATTTTTTGTATGTTTTTTCATACGTTACCTAAACTCAGCATTTATTAGTCCCGTTATTGTTTATTTAATTAAAACACAAGCAGTGTTAAAATGTAAAAGGATCTGTCAGATGTCGATTGGCTGTCACATTTACGTCCCTTCCTCCTCTCTTTCTTGTACTTTCTTGTATGTTAAGTTAGCCCATTTTTAGCACAAGTTTATATAATAATAAATTTTGTTACTCTGAGCCTTCAGGCTTAAAGTTTAAAATTCAACAGGGTGAAACAAACCTCAACAAAAACAAGAGAATTCTTAGCTAACAGTCTAACTGGACAACAAATATGAAGCCTAATATGTGCCTAGAAATGTTCCTAACCTGCACAGAAAATAAATGCACACGCAAAGTAGTTGGATTCATGCAGAAACATGCGTCCTGGCCAATTCTGTTCTTACCACCATTCACAAATCAGAATCAGAATCATTATCTGCAATTTGCATACTGCCACGCCCACATTTTTCTATATAAGGAAACCAGTTTACCTTGAGAGATATCGTGGGGAAAGAGGTGATGCCAGAAAAGACAAACCTCTAACGTATTTCCTCAGGAGAGACGATCAGTTTTTAAAACATCTTTTGTGCGTTTGTGCAATCTGACGCAGTTCTAAATTTGTGCATAGAGTACAGGTTAGAAAATATGATGAATCTGGGATTTGTGCATTAAATTTTCAGTGTGCACACGATTTATGCCCAGATTTGTGTGCACACATTGTTTGTGAATCAGTACATTTAAAGGTTAGATGGAGTGCAATAAACAGCATCTAAACTTAAGCTGCGATTTAGGCTGTATTGTTTAATTTTGCTAAACTGACTCCAAAAATGTTCAGCAGTTAAACCTGGTGATTAGGAAAATACTGTGGCTTACTGCTACACTGTATGGCAGGGCAGAGGAGCCACTTATTTAAAAGAATTTTACAGTAATGTATCTCATACGAGTTACATTATATAACCTAAAATAATGACGATGTGATTAATTTGCCCAAATAGTAGCTGTTGTGCTTTTTCTTTCCATGGCAATGCTATTAAAATACAAAACTCCTTTAAACGTTTGTACCGGCTGAAAAAGGAGCCACCTTCTCCTGCACTCTGAGTCACTCATTATGTGCAGTGTGAAAACTGAGGCAGTCAGTGCTGCTGTGCCAGGTGTGGGCAATTCTGTTACAAAGAAGTTATTGGAGAAGCTTTGTCTGGCACAGTGCCCAATGGCTCCATTGTGTTTCATTAAATGAAATGCACTTTTATATAATGTAGATCCCAGCGTGATCAAATTAGTTCATATTTTACAGCCAAGGGGCGCTGAGCCACTGTTATCAGAATTGAGATTTAACCTCGATTAGACATGTACATCATGCCGTTTGCAGCCCTGAAGCTGACATTTCAAATTGAGCCTGTGCACTGACAGAAGAACCGCTGGTTTGAGTAGCGCGCTTTCATATTATGTTACCTTTAAATTGCTCCCTGCAACCTTTGATTTGTCATGGGTAATTTGGCCTCCAGCTCTCTTCATCTCTCGATGATACCAAAGGGCAACTCTGGCATATATTTTACATTTTTAGTCCAGAGACTGATTGAGTTTGCCTCCACTTCCATCTGCTTTCCTCACCTCCAGGTAGGGTTTCCCATTCCAAGCCTGGTGCAAAGATACCATTGTCTTGTGTCATGAAGCGTGCTGTTATTTGTACCACAAAAATACACAGTGTAAGAATTTGACAGGAAACCTTGCTCTGCAAGAATTTACAAAAAAAAAAAAAAAAAACCCC